>VZTU01011430.1:366883-471136 GCA_013400835.1 Zapornia atra
GCCGATCTCTTTCGGGACGACTGCAGTTTGTACCGTCGGTCCGACCAGCCCGTTTGGGGCAGAGACTGGTGTCAGCTCTACCGACATAGCACCTCTAGCCCCACGTAGGAGCACCGGTCCTTCAGGGGGGTGGCCGTGGAGCAGTGGGGGAAGGGGCGCATCGGCCCCGGGGTAAGGCCCCCGAGGGGCAGACACGGGCCCGCCGGCTGCGGCTGTTCCCGTTTCATTTGGCACTCGGCTTCCCCTCCCTTGCGTGTCCCCGGAGCCCCAGGCAGCCGTGCCTGGCAAGGGAGGAGCGCGTTGAGCTCAGTTCACCTCCTCTGTAAAACGCGCTGGAATCTGCTGCTGCCAAGTGAGGGGGTGGTGTGCCGACCGGAGGCCTTGCAGCGGCACCGTTCCGGGTCCCGCTCCGGCCGGGACCTCACCGCCGCACCGGACCGGGCTGCGGGAGAAGCCCTCTCTCCCCTCGGCACCGTTCTCCCGCTTCACTTGCTGTGCAGTGCCCGGGCGGCGGGCAGGAGCCAGAGGACTGCAGGGACAGAGCCACGGGCCGAGAGAAACACTGTCCTTGCAGGCGTGAACACTGCTGGCTCCTTTCCACGGGCGAAGCAGTTTCCTGTGACATTTTTGCACATTTTCTATAGGTTGAATACATGCAGAACTGATCTTCCTCCATGATAAAAGTAATATTCTTTTCTTTTTTATTTTGCATGCCAGCTGAAGCAAAATACATCTAAATAAACACTTCTAGTTGGGACTAAAAATACATTTATAGGTGGGAATTAGTGGCATTAGTTATGCAAATTATGTTTAAGGTATTTAGCCCGGAAAATATGAGAAAGCAACCCTTATGTTTTAGCTGTCAGTTGGGTATCAGTGATTGAAGACGTTATGTAGGCTATAGCTTTATAGTCTTAAAGCATCAGCAGTGTTGAGGGTTCCACATCCAAGTACTATAGATATGAATATCATCCCTCAGAGAGTTCCCAAGAAACGGGATATGCAAATATAATAACAACAACAGCAACAACAACAATAACAATTCTTGCCTAAATATTGGGAATAAACCAAAAGCCTGATAACTTTATGAAAATTGGTATTTTCAAATCATGTGTAGTAAAGCACAGGCACCATCCTCAATTTTACCAGTGCATTACAACAGAAGTTTCACTGTAAGAACGAAACCTGCATTGTCACAGTCTCCTGATGTGTATTTGGATGTTACAGATACATGGAAATGCAGAAACCACACTTCTGGTGTCACCAAAAGTGGAGATCTCTAGCCAAAGTTTTCTTGACCCCTTCCTGTACCTTTAGAGCACAAAGAGGAAACAGCCTTTTGAGTATTTTTTTTAATGTATAAAAATATCTGAATGTGTATTTAAGCAGACTTTTTTTCTTCTTATATGTAAAAAATAAGAAGTCCTGATAGTGGTGAGTGAAGTAAAACAAACCCTGCTGCTGCATATACTTTGGAGCACAACTTCACTATGGCATAAGGTGCCCCCATTTGAGTGAACAGGGTTTGGGAGACACAGACAAGTAAGGCATGTCTAATGGGATTTGTAGGTCAAAATTCTTTTCTGTAATGCAGCTAGAGGTGGTTGGACCTTATTTTATGCACTGTTTAATTGGGAATTAACTATGAGGGGTTTTTGATGTTTATAGCTTAATTTTGCACAGGCCATGCTCTGTTGGTCTATGACAGAGCAGGTAAATTCTTTGGTTCTCATGTTGTAATTTTACCTATGAAGTAAAATATAATTAACAAAGAAAGTGAGACTCCTTAAATTAGAAATACTAGTCATCTAGTGGCCTGGCCAACAGCTGTTTCTTGCTGCTGACTCAGCACTGCTTCTCTTCCGCAGGGGTTGTGGGCAGGAGGGGAGGAGGTCGGGATAAAGCTGGGAGTGTGTCCTCAGGCATGTCAGGTATTTGAGCACCTAAGGACTGTTTCTACTGACATAGTGAAGGGAAATAAGAAATGCACGTGGACAAGGATCCTCTGGAGCTGATGGGACTTGCTTGTGCACCCATGGGCTCTGCAGACACGGTTACTACATGTGCTGTGTGTGCTCCTGTCTGAATACAAACTAAACCCATTTCCACTGCAACCACAGGTTGGTTCTGTGCAGGCTCACCTACATCAGTTCTAGTTTGCTATGGGTGTCATACAAAATGTCATGCATATTATGTTCTCTCATAGCACTGTTTATTAACGGCTGTTTCATTAACCATTGTTCAAAATAACACCAGGTAACCTCTAAGCAAATTGTCTTTCCCAGTCAGGCCTTTGCTGCCATTCAAGACGCATGGTTGCTACTATAGAACCACAAAGTGAGAATTTGTGTTACCACTGAAAAATCATTACTGCATGTTTTGTTTGAGAAAACAGGTGAAGTCATAAATACTTCATAATTGAATTGAAAGTTGCTATTGACCATAAGTCATGTTGATGCCAGAAGAGAATGTGATCTGTGTCTTAATAAAAGTATATTGAATGATTGGGGGGGAAAAAAAGGA
Organism: Zapornia atra; assembly: GCA_013400835.1. Lineage (NCBI taxonomy): Eukaryota > Metazoa > Chordata > Aves > Gruiformes > Rallidae > Zapornia > Zapornia atra. The sequence goes on from VZTU01011430.1 coordinate 369,407, forward strand.
AAAGGTCAAGTTTAATGATGCAGCAACTGCTGTTTGAGTGACATACACATTTCCAGTGATGTTCACATGTTCTGTGAATATGGGGTGTCGAAGAAGTCGAAGGAAGCTGAGTCTGCACATGCTTAGTGCTGGCTGGCTCTGCGGTCAGATCTTTCATATTTGATGGGAAGGTAAATAAGAAAAAGAAGGGTGTGAGGTCACCTATGTGCTGTTCTGATGTACAAGGTGAGCTCCGGCCGTAATGCAACTACTTCTCTGTTCTTTCACTCGAGGTGTCCAAGTGCTCCGAAGAGATCAAGAACTACATCGAGGAGCGGTCAGGCGAGGACCCGCTGGTGAAGGGCGTTCCCGAGGACAAGAACCCATTCAAGGAGAAGGGAGGCTGTGTCATCGCTTAGGAAAACGAACCCAGCGCCTGCCACCGGAGCAGACAGTTGTACCTGTAGGGAGTCACCAGCGTGTCCCCACCGCCGCCGGTCCTTGTTGAACGAGCGCAGGAGCGGACTTTTAGTATTACTGTTTTTTTCTTACAAAAATAAAAGAAACCAACCCGAAAGCAGCCGAGACCCACGTCGGTCGCTCGGCGGGGTCGGCTGTTCCCCGCTCCCCGGCGTGGCCGCCCCAATTCCCACGGCTGGGACGGCTCCTTTCGCTTCGCGACGCCCGCTTTCGCCACCCGTTTGTCGGTTGCTTCATGGCTGTTCGTTGGCATTAAAGAAAACCTTCCTGTAACCTGAGCGCCTGCCGTGGCTTGCTGCGGGAGAGAGGAGCTGGAGGAGGGACGGGACGGGACGGGACAAGACGGGACGGGGCGGTACAGAGGCCGCCGGGGTGACCCAGACCGGCCGTTAAACCCCGTCGAGTCAGGCCGCGGCCCTCACCCTTGCCCTTCCCGGAGCGGAGCGGGGCGGAGCGGGGCAGGCGGTGGCGGCCATGGCGCTGCACGGCGGCAGACGCTGGGTGCGCTTGTTCTCGGCGCTGCGCCGTGGTGCGGCCCCGGGGCGCGTCGGCAGCTCGGGGCAGCGGGACGGAGGGCTCGTCAGGGACACGCCGCAGTACGGCGACTTGCGGGCGGCCCTCAGGAAGGTATCGGTGGGGAGGTGGTGTGGCGTCCCGGCGGCGGGCGGGCCCGGGAGCCGGTGGGACGTCCGGCCGCGCTGCCCCGTGGGCCGAAACAGGCGGGGGTAGCAAGCGGGGCGAGGGCACCGGGACTCCCGGAACGTCTCGGAACGTGTTTAAATAAGTGAACTCTCCTCCTGCTAGCGTCAGAAACGAAGCCGTGTCCCCCCTGCGTGTGTCAGGCGGAGCACAAAGCGTTTCCCTACCGTGTGTGTCAGGCGGAGCACAACGCCTTTCCCTGCCGTGTGTTACTGCCACGGGCCGAGCGAGGGGTTTAGTCCCGCGGAGCGAGCGGGACGGGGTGGCGGCGTGCGAGGCCGTGTGCCGCCGCCGGGCCCTAGCTGCCGCCCCGGGGGTTCTGCCGCGGCCCCCTCCCAGCTGCCGCAAAAGGCGAGCTAATCGCTGTTCATGGCCCGTTGTTCGGTGGCACCGTTTCTAGCAGGGGGGTAATATGGGACTTTAGTATAAAACTGAGTCGTAAAGAGGAAAGGAGGCAATTCAGCACGTAAACGGAATGCCAAGTGGCAGTGTGCAAGCAGCGGTGGCGGTGCGCTCTCCGTGTTCCCAGGCGGGAGGTCAGCGGCACCTGTGGCATAACCACGTAGGGCTGGCACAGCTAGGTAATTCCGTGGTTGGGAGGCAGAAAGCCCTGGCCGGCCTGTAACGTGGGAGAAGTGTGCCTTTAAACGGTGAGCTCACGGGGAAAGGGCTGAAGTTCAGTCCCTACTACAAGGAGTAAACAGCATTACCGTGGCAGCCACCTGCGAACGAGCAGGGTGTGCAGGCAGAGGTATGTGTAACGGGTGGTAAGGACTAGTCCCTCACTCGTCTGGCTGGAGCCTTGGCTGAAGCTGCAGTGTGCTGCTGTGACTTTGTAAAAGTGGTGTGCGCTGGGTTGCCCTATAATATTGCTGGACTGCTAAATGCTAACCCGTTTGTGTGACTGGAGCTGTGCTGCCGTACCTTGCACAGATGCTAACTTTAGAGAATCTTACACATTCATGGATAAATTTAAACTTCCAAATTTCATCTCTTTCCTAGTTCACTGTGGGCAGAAGATAGCGGAACTGCTTCTGAGTCATGTGATTTTTACTTCAGGTTTTTTGTTTGGTTTTGTTTTTAGGAATTAGCTTTCACACTTCCAGTGTTCAAACAAGATAACCCAACGGCTGTTTCATTAGTCAAGTTTTCTGTCATTAAGATGAGGCTTGTTCTCCTCGAGCTTTAGCAGTTGTAGGTTCATCGTCTATGTTACAACAAAGAAACCTGAGCAATAAGGAAGAGTGATGCATGGCTAGTCTGTTCCCTGAATAGTTAGTTAATTAGTCTAAATTCCTGAACATTCTGCAAAGCCAAAATGAGGTGACAGAAGGGATCGGTAGAAGAAGTTGGAAGTGAATCCTCTCCTCTCACCTGGATTCGCAGTATGGGATCTTGGATCTAGTGCTGAGTTTGTGCTGATGCTATCTGAAGCGAATCTTCACTCTATCTGCAGTCATCTGCCTGCTGAACCTGTTCCCTGCCATACTGTTCCCTGTTACGTACTCCCTGTTACCTTTTCACAGCTACAGTAGCGAAAAATCAATGTCCTTCTAAAATACCGAGGATGAGGCCACACCTTGTGGTGTCAGTAATGTGGATCTGGAAGATTTTAAACGTCCTGCTTTGTCCGGGATGGGTTAAGGCACGTGTTGTTCTGTACCTCAGATGTTTGCAGCAGTGTATTTACCAAGGGATCGGGGGAAAGTGGCGGTGTTAGTGTCTGCTGGTGCAGCGTTTGCTGCTCTGCTGCGTGACACACTGCAATTACTTATTTTTTACAGATACTTCACTCCCCCGGCCCCCATTTTTATTCCCTCCATGCCTGCTGAAGCACAGCCAGCAGTATGCTCTACCTTGCTGGGTTCAGTGAAGATAATTGCATCATGGGCTAAGAGGGAATGTAATGCTACGTTCTTTACATAGATCCCTGTGCTTGATCATATTATAGAAAAAATTACAGTAAGCAAAAAAAACCAACCCACTTTTATTATTGTCCTGTATTTTAAAAAATGCTTATAGAGCATTTACTTTAGATTTTATCTGATCATATAGAGGGAAAAAAGTTACCAGATTATGTCAAATCCAGGCTAGTGTTCACCCCAGTGCTTCTAGCAATCAGTGTTTATTTTGGTTTAAGTCGAACCTGTCCCTAATGACTTTAGGATAGGCTGAAAAGTAAAGTCCTAGGGAGAGAATGACCACTCAGGAGCTGTAACACATTTTAAGTCTACTTGGTATGTAATTTGGATCACTTTTTCATCTAACTAAATCCCAGTGCAACTATCAGAGAAATGAGTGCCATTCGATGAGTGAGAACTGTTATATTTTGTCTCCATTTTATTTTTTAATCTATTAAATAAATGTATCTTAAATGGTCTGTAATTTTCCAATTGTTCTGAGCAGGATGAGGAAGAGACTCTAACAGTTCCAAGGGGCTGTTTTTAGCAAGGGTATTGAAATAAGCCTGTGAGTGGTTTCCTTTACAACTTCATAGGTCGCCACCCTTCCTCTCAGAGATCGAAAACTTTTCCTCAACTTGTTGAACAATGCTTGCAGTGCAGTGGTATCCTACAGCTTGCTGCAGTGATTCGATTACAGTGTAACTGTCTGGAAGGAAAAACGTTTGACCTACTCTGTGTGTGTGTATGCGTAACAGTATGCATCTACGTACAGGATACATACACACTGTCCATTTTTCTTTTCCTCTGGCATTAGCAGTAAGAAGCTTTTGGGAAATAGGATTGGAAAGGATTGATTGTATTTTGCTGGAGTTGCATGTAATTTCATTTTATATGCAGCAGTGACTTGGTCTAGTTACACTGTGTTACATCTCTGTAGGATAAGGGGGATTTTCCCTGTAACAGTGAGACTTCATCAGAGGACGCTGCTACCTTATTTGCCACTTGGCTAGTATGCCATGAGTTTCTGTTTATATATAAAAATATGTTAAAAATACATATTTACAAAAATCAAAGCCCTTTCATATTAGAGCATGCAGGATCTCTTTTTTAACTTTCTAGTCAAATTACTGTAAATTATGTGTCAAAAGTATATGGTACTTTTTGACCTTCTGCAAAATACTGAAGGGTTGCCACTGGAGCACCTTGGGTAGGGTTGGGTTTTTTAAGTTTTCCTACCAAATCACAAAAAACAGTAACAGAATAGCAAAGTAGTAGATTGCTGGTATTACAGATAAACCACTTAAAAGTTAGTCTCTCGCTAAATGGGGGGAAGGGAGAGGAATCTCTGAAATACATGACTTGAATCTGTAATTTTAACCCTTACTTATCATGCACACAAGGTAAAAGTTTCAGGAAGGAGACAGAAGTGTGACATTTGTAAGGCTCAAGGATTTTGCACTGAATGCCCTTCTGTCTAAGGGAAGCAAAATGCATTCCAAGATTCTAGGGTATTTGCAGTGCCCTTTGTCATCTTCTGTCTGACAGAAACATCATACAAACATTTAAAGGCTAGTTCTCTTTCTGGTATAGAAAAACACAGCAATATCCTTCGTACTGCCAAGACTTTTTGGTGGCAGTTTAACAGACCGGAAATTTTCATAATTGATTTTTGTTGTTATTGGAAGAGGCAGCTGGAATATGCCACTGGAGTAAGAGGAACCATCCAGCACATTTAGTACTGACTTACCAAGAGGAGATCTTCAGTCAGTTTAGGGGAGGGGAAAAAAAAAAGCTTCAGAACAGTCAAGCAAGCTCTGTAAAAAGCTTTTATTGATAATCAGAAAAATGTTACTTGATGTACAAATGCTTCATTGTGTAGCAAAAATGCAGTAAAGGCAGTTCTATGAGCAGTGCTCTTCTTGTTTGTTACTAAGGGTCATAGTGGTGCATACATCTGAGATAGAAGCTGCTGTGTCCAAACACAGGCTTTTTTCCCTACCCCATATTCATGTTAAAACAAATTGCTGCTGCATGTAACTGGACTTCTCAATGAGCGTCTTCTAGTAGAAGTGGGCCTAAGGGATATTTTTGTGGTTTGGGTCTAGGTATTGTATATGACTGTCACACCTGATTGGGTTTTGACAATTAAAATAATGTCTTAGTAAGCGGTTTATGGCTGAGTAGCATCTGTGATATATAGGTTTTGCCATGACTATTCAGAAAATTGAATTTTGCCCAGGTCTTCTTAGGCCATGTTTGGTTGGAAATGTGCAATTAAACCTCTCCACCTTGCTTGTGCACCCATACTAATGAATGTGACATCTCCCAGTCAGGTGTCAGGGTACTCTGAAAGCTGGTCTGTGTCTCAGACTTTGCCTTTCCTGGAGAGGGTTTGGTTCTGGTTTTTTTCCCCTTTTTGGAACAGATGGAGCATGAAAGCCTACATGCAGCTCCACTCCTTGAAGATGAAATTGGGTAAACGAATACTAATAGATTTTATAAAGAGGCCTCCAGGATGCTTGGTCTGATTCTTTAAATTATTTTCTGTCATGAAGCAAGGCTTGTGCATCATGCATGTATTTTCAGTATCCCTTAAGAGACACAGATCCCTGGTCACTAGCCCCGGTAGCACCACCTCAGCTCTATGTTCCCTCAGATAGATTTCTATAACTAGTCTTTAACTTACTAAAAAAACCTTACAGCATTAGTTTCTCTGCAGGAATAAGTCAGGGCAACTTAATAATTTTCAGTATTCCCAGAGATGCCATTATATCTGAAATTTACCATTTTATATATGGCAGCCTTCAAAATATGCCATGCAAACTTGAGGTTGGTCAGACATGGTATGGGTGACATGCTGTGTTCCTGAAAGTGTGAGAAGTGTCAGAGACAGGTGCAGGATCCCAAGGATCTGCTCATTTGTGGTGGATGTTCTGCTCCCTGCCTGTGTAGGAGCACCTGGGGAGTATGTGCTTTGTGAAAGCTAAAGGGCTGGAAGGCTGGAGTATTGACCATGCTGTGAAGTGCTCTTGGCCATGCTTGCTGCTGTTTGGTTTCCAGTACTGCTGCAGAATTATCAGGATTTTGTCTGTCATTGGGATCCCTCTTTCTCCTTTGTGGGCATCTCCCAAACCTGCTGTGGACAGGAGGCTTATGTTGGAGAAGCACTGCAGTGTTTGAGAGCAGAGATGCTCTTCAGGCAGATTTGGAAGGGTTTCTTGCGAGTGGGTCCTCTCAGATGCGTTGTCACAAGTATTGCTGTTGAAAGCGTGCATCGGGATGCGCACAGCGGTGTAGGTTCTGACTGCGTTTTCAAAGGCAGAAGAGGAAATTAGAAAGTCCACTCTTGAGAAGAGACCAACCTTTCCCAGGGGAAATGGATAAAATCCTGGAGGAAGATCAGCTTGTTTGGAGAGGACTGTGGAACATTTTATTCCAGCTTAGCTTTCTCCCAGCCACATATGCACACAAAAAGATAAATGGAAAATAGAAGAAACTAACTAGAGTTTGCTGAGTGAAAATATTTGTTGTGATGCTGGAGTAATGCAGTAAGTAGATCCTGTGTAAGCTTCTTGTGGCTCAGATGACAGTCTGAATCTTTAGCTGATGATTCAGTATTAAGAACTAGCAGACCTTTAATGAGGTCAGTTGTTTTAATCCATGAGGATACCCCAAATTTACTAGGTACTTGGCTCTTAGGTGATGAATATAGATTTCAGTGCCAGCAGATATATAAAATGGCATAAGCTGGGTTGTGGTTGGTGTCCATCTACAGTTTGGAATGTGTAGAGCCACTCTTTGAAGAGATCTACAGAGTATTTTTCCTTTTTCAGTGACCCAAGACAAAGAAAAGGTGAGGGCAACCATAGAGTTAGGATCAGTTTCTTGGACTGTGTTCTGTTAACGTCTAAAGGATTCAGTCATGATGTGGGCCTTTTGGATAGGACAGAACAGAATCTTTAAGGCTGGAAAAGACCTCTAAAATCAAGTCCAACCATCAGTCCAACACCACCAGCTCAAATTAACCATGTCCCGGAATATCATGTCTACACAATTTTTTAACATCTACAGGGATGGTGACTCCACCACCTTTCTGGGCAGCCTGTTCCAAGGCCTGACCACTCTTTCAATGAAGAAATTTTCCATAATATCCAACGAAAACCTCCCCTGATGCAGCTTGCCACCATTTCCTCTTGTCCTATTGCTAGTTACTTGGGAGAAGAGACCATCCCCCACCTCACTACAGCCTCCTTTCAGGGAGTTGTGGAGAGTGATAGTCTCCCCTCAGCCTCCTCTTCTACAGGCTGAACACCCCAGTTCCTTCTGCTGCTCATCTTAAGACTTGTGCTCCAAACCCTTTACCAGCTTTGTTGCCCTTCTCTGGACCCTCTCTAGTGTCCTTCTTGGATTCAGTCAGCAAGCCATGTTTTAAGTCCAGGACTACTTCTATGGGTACAGGTGCGATAGCACAGATATCCTTGTCTTAACATGGCCCACTGATTTGCTGGGAAATCCTGGGAGTACAATAGGAGACCTGGTTGGCACTTGCAGTTCTGGTTGGTTAAAGAAAGCATTGTGAACATTTGAAAGCTCTTCTAATGGACATCTCTTGATGAAGGAAATCCATCAGTCTAGGTGGGTGGTATAGCCCTGCCAGCACTGGGTGCAACATTGCTTAACACTGTCTCTCCAGCAGTTACCCAGTTTTCAGTTTGCACTTCTGCCTAGTTAAGTGCTGAGTCCTCTGACGAGGAACAGTGTTTGGCTGGTGAAGATGGCTAAACTCCACAAGCATATGCCTTTGAAGTTGGATCCCATCGTATGATTCCACAATGCCCAAGGGCCTTGCAGCACAGGTCCAGAGGGGGACTGGGATGGCACAGGCCGCAGCAAGATAAACTTGTTTAGTTCCTGCAGGGATGTAACCCAGTCAAAAGAAGGATCCAAACCTCAACATCTAATGAGCAGTACACTACACCTTTGCTCAGCGTCTCTGTGTTGGGAAGTAGGAGTTGCAGGGGCAAAAATAAAAGTTTCACTTCTGCATTGTTTTCACAACTGGATTGTTTTCACAAGTAGCCAGAGCTCCCAGCCTTCCTGAAGGCTTGTCTGAGATCAGCACCATGACTGACATGGCACACATTTTTTGCTTTTGTAGGATTACCCGGGTAGTTGATCTGCCCCCAGATCCTAGAAACAGCCGTGTCTCAGCGCTCACTTGTTCTCATTGATTCCAGGTTCCCTGTATGTCAGGCAAAGGAAAAACAAAAAGTCTTTGCCTATTACATTATGAAAGTGTGTGGGTTGTGCTCATTCTGATTCCTTCTGGGATGAGCCCTCCAGCTGAAGGTCAAGTTGATTGAGACACTCCCTTGTGGGAGTTTTTAGATATAATGTAACGTGTGTAGGAAAAGGTTAGTGGCAAGATTAAAACTAAAATCCTGTGTTCTGGGAGTTGGTGGACAGTCTCACAGGGCGCCTGGAGAGGTTGCCTCATTACCAAATACAAAGAATCACACTTCTTATGAACAGAATTTGTGGTTGCTGGGAATAAGTCTAAATCCAGTCGATTGATGGGTGGTTGAAGGTGGAAAAGGGAATTTCTTTGATCTGTTTTTTTTCCCCACCACGTGCACCTATGGTTCTTGTCCAAGAAGAACACAGGGCTCCACATAGCTCAAAGCCTGTGGTGTTGAGTATTGAGTGAGAAATGCTCTTCTTATGGCATATTGCTTTGCCCTTTGTGGTGTGGCTGAAAGGAAGATGCAGTAGATATTATTGACAGAGGCAGCTTAAATTAAATGCAATCTGCATGTGCTCAAAGGAGGGAAGGTGAGAAATTTCATGGAACTTGGCACAGGACTGATTGCCTGATCTCAGGAGGATTTGAAAATGTGTTCCTATCCTTTGCTGGAAAACAGACTGTAGTTGCAGTTCAGTACTGTAGTTGCAGTTCTTGGAATGCAGCGTGGAAAGCAATTTTGGGATCCTCCCTTTTCCACCGTATTCTTGGATAGGGCAGTTGAAGGGGTTGTGGTTGAGAGCGTGCAGGGATTGCCATGACCCTCAAGTCTATGCAGGAGGCACCTATGCTGGGGAGAAGGCGATAGGGAGGGAAGAGGGGTTGGCTAGGTTCATGTGTGTCCCTCCCCAGCTGGAGCGGGTCTTCCAGCATCTTCTTCCTCAGGAAAAGGTTAAGGTGAGCTCAGCATCTGGGTCTTCAACTGGACCTTTTATTTTCCTGGTATGGTAAAGATGTATGTCCTCTGCTCCAGCGCTGGGCTCCCAGATGTACCAGCAGCTGCACAGGGTGGAGGGATAGTGCATGCTTCTGCACTCCCTGGCAGGTTTTTAAAGTTTTAGGTAAGCATTGGCAAAAAAATTTGTGGTTGATTCAGAGTTTGTTTGGGGTGGTGGGGGTTTTTTTTGTCTCCTGAAGTAAAAACTGCAGCCATGTGTATGAGAGCAAAACGTTTGCAGTATTCAGATTTCTGAACCGACAATCAGCTTTGCTTTATGTATGACATACGTTGTGAGGAACTGTCACAGTGAGTGAGAGGAAGGAAACACCTTGATTTAAATAGGAGCATGTCCAGTTGCTGCCAAATGAGTAGACTAGGAAAAATTGCAGAATACTTATAAAGTGCATACATTTTCTTCTGAAAATCAGATTTTGTGAAAATAAATTACAGGTGCGTTTTATTATATAATGAGATGCTGCCAACTCTTATGTTACAGGGTTTTTCCATCCTTTTTTTTTTTTTCCCCTTTGAGAAAGGGAAAATTTCATTTAGTAACAGCTTGTTCCTGCATTTGCTGATCACTGCAGCCTTTGGTATGCACTGCTGTGGCAAATTGCAGGATTCCTTTGTTGCCTGTGGCATGACTTAATTGAACGTACAAAAAGGAATTGTGGTGCTCTAACTAAATACATTTTAAGTGCATGTCTTCCCATTCAAGCCACGTATTTTCCAGCACACAGGAAATTTTTCATTTTCTCTTACATGAACCAACTGAATATTGGTTTTAAATTCACTGGAAGCTTCCTTGGAAGCTCAACTCTGGCCACAGCTATGTTCTGTAGCAGTGGAAAAGCCCAGCTGCAAGCCAGACCTGTTCACCTTTGCTTTGCAGCAATGAGCAGAGAAGTATCCTAAAGATATCAGAGGCACTAACGATGAAGTGTTACCTGCCCCTCTAAACCACCTTTATAGTGCTAGCTGGAATGACTTTTTCTTTACCTTAAGTCTCAAGCTTATGTACTGCCCCTTGGGAAAGGGAAAAGTGGAAAGCTAAAGAACCTGAAATCCATGTGTATACATGCACAGAGTGGATTCAGGAGGGGTTACATGTAGCATGCCTGACATGGCTGATGTGTCTTCCTTTTTCCTGTCAAGTGCATAGTACATTTACAAGCAAAACAAAAGATCAGCTTTGCAGTCCATGGAAAAAGAGGGTGGTGAGCATTAAAAGTCTGCCATGGAGCCTGTGCTCAGCCAGGTACTTCATTTCATCCTCACCTTGTCTCTCTGTAATCCTGCAAGGCAAGGGGACTGTTAATGTGTTTGAAGAGAGTAGATAGAACTATGATTTTTGCTTTTCAACATCTGTTAAAGGTTTTTATGTATGGAATGAAAAGAATAAAAGAGAAAAGATAGATGTATTTGACTTGGCTTTCTTTTCTCTTCTCAGTGATGTCTTCTGGCTGACTTGAAGTGTCCTTTTCATCTAGCAGGTTTTTTTTCATTGGGCCAGTTGCATCTTGTTCTATAGGCACCATGTAGTATGATTGAGTTCTGCACATGAAATCTTTGAAAAATCAGAGACCACAATGAACTTGGCCATCTTGATGTTTTCAAGGGGTGGGCATTGGCAGCCATTCTGCCTGGTGTATGAGTGTCTGCCATGTTCTTTGAAGTTTGTGAATGAAGGACAAAGTTTTAAGAACAACTTTCCTACCTTCTCTTTTTAAGTAATCCCACAACCCTTTATTTCTTGCTCAGAAATGTTTGTTTAATGTTCAAAAAGATGCTGATAAGAACAGCCCATCCCACTGTTTAATACCATGTATTTATCCAGGACTTCTATGCAATTGCTTTTTAGTCCATGAATTTCAATCTGTGTGTCTCTCCTTTATGGGATGTGCTTGGAGTGATAATAGTGAGCTTATTTGTACAGGCTAAATCAATCACATTTCTGATTAGACCTGTTAGTCCTCAGTTATAATGGGGAAAATGCAATAAAAAGAGATGGAGAATAAACCAACAATACAACTTGGGGTGTATTTTTCCCTTCAAATCCAGTAAAGGCTTTTTAAAGAGACAGTGATACATGCGGTAATTTCTCATTCATTTTGGGTTTTCACAGGGAGAAAACAAGATTGAAAATCATATGTAACAAAATGTTTTTGAAAAAGTGTTTCCAGTAGTTGCAGAAAAATATGGAAAGAAATTAAAGCTGCTTATTTCAAACCTTTATATGAAAGTTTAGACCACACTCTCTACATCCATTGGTACTAGTTGTAAAGTTTTAAGTTAGATGGATTCTTAAAAGCTGTGGTTTTTTCCTGCTATTTCCTCCATATTCTATGTGCTATGCTCACATTATTATTTAGTATCTTAATGATGGCTTGAAAATATTGAGGCTTTACAGGGAACTGCCCTCTAGATTATAATTTTGTAAATTGGGATTTGAAAAATGAATCATGCTGCTTTAAAAAGCTGAAGTTAAAATTACTTCATTTTTGTTCTTTATTTTAATTATCTGGATAGTTTGCTTTTAGGACTGGTTTTCTCTGCCAAGTGTTTTTCACAGGGTCATGAAATGGATGTCTGCACTTCAACTGAACTTTTTCAGTTTGTCCTGGTTTTGTCACAGCCACAACACAAAGGCATTCCACCAGCTGCTAGAAAGAAAATTAACTCTATCCTAGCCAAAACCAGGACACAGTTCAATCCTGTATCACTGTGGAAAACATTACTTGGCTTGTTCCCAGCAACAGTCTGCTGGCAGCTGAGTACAGAAGTTTCCATATCATTGAGGTGCAATTGCAAATCCTGTACTCAGAGGGCAAATTATTCAGTGACAACTCTTGTAGGCGGTCATTTGTCCAGGTGTCAGGTCATACATTTGCCTGAGTGTTCAAGTGTGAATACAGAATAAGAGGTGCAGGTCATACTCTTCCATGTTGTGGGCAAGAGGGAGACTTGACTGCTTCATATGAAGGGGAGATGTGTTTTGGAAGCATCTAGGACCAATAAGAGTGTGCATGTTTTTATAAGAGAAGGAATGAAGGCTATTCCCCTTGTTTCAATTAATCTGTGTGTATATGTATATACAAAAACCAACAACCAAACAAAAAACTTACATCAAACCAAAAAACCCCACAAAACCGCAACTGAAAAAGGCACCAATCTCCACAAGATGGTCCAACAAAACTTCCTGTAAATATTCACCCTGTGGTGGTAATGAGTCCTGGAAGAGGGAGCAGTAGGTTGCAGCTTTGCTCTCTAGATTGCCTCAGCCCTCAGGCAAACTGGTAATATTGGACTTTGTTTTGCCAGAAGAACATGCACTAAGTAACTTTTATGAGCAGGGAAGGTTAGTGCTGCATGGAATGTTTTCTGCTTGCTGTGTGCTTAAATTATCTTTGTGATGGGATTGTTATTAACCTCTTGTGGTCTTCAGTGTCACATACTGCTTCTGCACATGATATCACTGGAGACTGAACGATTGTCTCTTCTGTCGTGGCACTGACCACTGCAGGATCAGGCTCGCTACCACCAAACTGAGTGATCTGGGCACTTCGCAGCTCCTGGCTTTTCCTGGGGTCTCCTACCGTGTGTCAGGAGGATTGGACGAACAGGTCCCACCTGCTAGCACTGGAGGGACCTCACAAATGCAAGAGGGACAGCAGGACCTTCACTTTGCTCACTAAGTCCTAGTAGATGTCCTTAGAAGTGAGATGGCAGAGCCGAAGCGTCTGTCTCTCCACAGCCTCTCTAGTAGGCAGCAGCTACGAGGAGATGACATCCTCTCATCCACTTTGATTCACCCTGCTTCTGCCCCAAATGTTTTTCTGCATCCCACTATCCTTCCTTCTGCCTCTTCTCTATCTTTCTGAAGAGTACTACTGGGAAACAATTGGCCACCAAACTTTGTTTAGGCTTTGGAGGAATTGTGAGGCAATTGAGGGCAATGGCCTCCAAGCCCAAGAGCAAGAAGAAACAGAAAATATACACTGGAAAACTCTGGTGTGCTTGGGACGTGTGCCTCGAGGGGACCCAAATGGAGACCAGAATGTAGGAAACAAGCAGCTGCTGTCAGGATGTATAAGGCCCCCTGAGGGGCAGCTGAGAGGAGCCGCACAGGCTGTGGCGTAGCCAGCAAGGAGATCTCCTCTGGGGTCTGGACTGCCTTGCACCCATGGGGTGGGTTTGGCTGCCAGGTTTGGTAGCACCCATTGATGGCCTGAGTGGTTGACCACCTCAACTCTGGTTTACGTCTTGCTGAAGTGGTGCCTTGTCCTCAGCATGGGCATCCACATGCTGCAGTTGTCTGAGCTGAAATATAGCACCAGGCCACAGTATTATAAGGGATGCATTGTGTATAGAAGTGGTATGACATTTAGTTTCTGATTTGAATTACTTGATAGAAGATAATGTTGCTGGTGAATAATGGAAAGAAATCTTTAATTGCTGTAAAAGGACATTGTACATACTGTTGGTACCCAAAGTAATTCAATTACAGTTTCCACTGTTATAGAAGTAGTGTATTTATTTTAGAATACACCAAGAATTAAATGGCAATTGCTCATTTTTCTGAGTAGGTGTTGATACAATATCAGCACAAAATACTGAGCATTGTGTAAAGGGAGATCCCCAAATGCGTGTTTTTGTTGCTTTTCTCATTTAAATAGCGTACTAATTTCCAGTGGAACAACAATCAAAATGTGCAACTGTCTGGCAGTGTTTTGGGGAGGTATTTTCATTTCTCTGTTTTACAGAGAAATTAGTGTGCTAAAAAAAAATAATCTGAGTTTCTGTCTCTATCCCTTCCCCAACTCTGCCACTGCGTTTCCCTGTTCCTGGGCAGGAAGCTACAGGTGCTGTTTTCACAAAACTCTGTCAAGACAAATAAAAACACTTTTATTTTTCTTACCATCGTTCAACATGAAGTGAGTTTGTTGGCTCGCTCGGTATCTGACTGGGCAAATGTCCACAGTGTATCAGCCATGAATTATTTAAAAAATCCCAACTCTGAAGCTATTTATTTGTTTGGAGACCTCCTGGAGAGCAGCTCGAACTCTTGCTGAACCAAGGCAGCCTCCAGAGCTGAGTCCTTGAGGTTTGCATCTTCATGGTTCGGGTGAAGCAGCTGGAGAAAAACACCAGCCCTGTACATGAACTTAGTGTGCCCTCACTGCCAGGAAAACAACAGTTTCTGTCGTGGTTTGCTGGTACTTGATCAACTGGTAAGGAAGATATATGGTTCCTAAATCATCTTTACATCACAAATATCATTGAGATTTGGCCAGTTAGATCAGGTACAAGGATTTCCTTCATGGCTGGGAATACCTATCAGAATAGCATCTGTAGCACACCATGTTAAAATAATACTTTTGAGAGGAGTTTTAGGTCTTGTTATAGGCAGTATTCTAGTGATACAAGCCTAAATGCTATCACCTGTGATTTTTCACATTTCTTATGAAATAAAGAAAATCTAAAAAGAAACAATATAGTTGCTCACCTATTTCAGAAAGCTCAATTCTGTATATTTGTCAAGCACTGAATTCATACCTTAGGATTTAGGTTAAGGTGCCTGCATCTGTTGATGTTAGCTTCATAAAGCTGTGTGAAATTAACTTAATTCAAAGTTACAGCTAAGATTTAAATTAATTCAAGTGTGAAATACTTTGGGGGGGCACACAGATGCTAGGAACTGGTCACAGCCAAGGGGAGGGGCAAATTAAATGATTAAGTTTGCAGCATTATTTAACCTGCATCCACATAAACCTGTCTTTAGCAGTGTTTAAGCACACATTCTGTAGCTGCTTGTGTTCCTTCAGTTGTTGTTGCCTTGGCTCTTTGAAAATATCTCTCTCTGTTTTATTTGGCTTTTATATGAAGGGATGGTAATACCAAAAAAATAGTACTGAAGCATTAGCGAGTTGACCAGCACTGCAGTTCTCCAGCAACATGGCTGATGTTTGTGACCAGACAAGGGGAGGTGTTTCCCCCAGTTGTTTCTCTCTCCCATCCAAGCCATCTCATTGTCCCACAGCCTTGCTCTGTGCAAATTCTCTGAGGATGTGTGTTTTCTGAAGGTTTGTTCTGAGGAATGATACTTCTAAAAGAATGAGATTGCATGCCTAATAGTGAGTTTAGTCTTTTTAAAGTCTTATTTTTGATTGTAAATAGCTTGTGTGATTTTTAGCAAACAATTTTTGTTTAATGTGTGAAAGTTTTTGACAGGACCTATGTAATTTCTTCATAAAAATATGGTTTAAAGTGGATGGCCCAGTGGTTAAGAAACAGCTGTGGGAATCTGTATCTAGACTGTGATATTATTTTTTTTCTTTAATTTAGAGGCAAACTACTGTTGGTCGTTTGGGTTTTTTGTTGTATCATGCAAGAGAGATTTGTTTTACTTAACATGACAAACTTCACCTGCTTGTAAGCTTTGGTTCTGTGAGACAATTTTGAGTTTTGCTCAAAGGCAAAGAACCAAGCAGGTTGCAATCTGCAGAAGTCCTGTAAAATAACTTTTCTCACACCTTAGTCATTCTTCTGACTCCATTTAACTTCAAAGGTAGCTTTGTATGTAGGCTGTGAAACACTTGGCCTGGCACCAGGCATAACAAGCACAAAACTCTGTTAGTACATTCATTTCATACGTTTGCCAACATCCATCAAAACACTGGGATAACTTTCTGAGTGTATTTCATAACCTCTTTCAGGCATTTCCCTGTCTGTTACCAGATGAATATTATCAGCTGTTATTTCAATAAATTAAAAGGTGTTTCACCACCTGTAACTCAGTGTTACAGGTGTCAGCATCCTAGTGCCTCAGTATCTAGGATATCGCAACATAAAGTTAAATATGGGCTGTTCTAAGTAGTGTGCAGGTGAATATTTTGTTACTATTGATCATGAGGCTTACTTTATTCAGCATGAGAGAGGGAGAAGGGAGACAATAATAAGTGAACGACTTGAACATTTAGTATGTGTGTTTTTCAGAATTTCTTGAGAGAAGTGAAAAAAGTGATTTTTCTGTTGCCAACAGTGAAGTATCCTTATTTCTGCAGCTGACTGGGAAGCAGAAAGCAGCCATATATGGGCTGAAAATCTCCAAAGAATGTGAAATAAATAGATAGCTCAGAGGACAGCTCCATGGGATCTCATAAGTGCAGCAGTTTGGGAGGAAGAGGAGTCTATTTCCAGCTCAAGAAATAGTTAGCACCACAGGACTTGTTTATTCAGTGTGGAGAAAAGACTAAGAGGAGTAAGTTCTTAAAATAATAAATTCTATCTTTGTAAACAGTGTAGCAGCAAAACTGTGGTAATGGATTAAACACATTAACTTTCTACTGGGAATTGGTGGTTGGTTTTGGGGAAAGGAAGGTGGCTTTACTGTTTTGTTTGTGCTGACCCAGCTGCACAGTGAACTCGGTGGTATGGGCTTGGCTTGTGGAATTAGGCAGGGGTGGGCACTGTACCACCGACTTGGAAACCCTGCCTGCCTCATCACAGGTTGGTAGGCTTGGGGACCCAGAATGAGGTGGCTGAAATACAAGCACGCTGTGTACCCTGAGGCATGGATCTGTTTGGCATGGAGTTGGCTCTGTTCAGGAGTTACTGCTCCCATTTTGCTCCCTTCCCATGGCCATGGGAAACTGGCATTTTGTGAGGTGAGATATCCAACCATTGTGCTCTGAAACCTAAAAGCATTACTGAATGTAGTGTCTGCACTGCAGATGTGTTTAGCTCTCACCAGTTGTAAGAGAAGACAGCAGCCTGAATAGAGCAAAGGCCATAGCCAGGCCGCTGAGGACACTGACTTTTGGAAGGTGTGTAGCAATAGTCCAGTTGAGAGTTGCCCAGGGACTAGACTTGTAAATCCTATAAAATCCGGAAGAATAACAGATTTTTCCAGTTCTAACTGCAGGCTGGACACAGTGCTGATGTCCTTGAGAGCATTTCAGGAAAAGGGAGAGGAAGGGAGGTCTCTCCTACTTGCCTGTCTTTGTAGCACGTGTGGTCATCAGCCTTCTTTGGAAAAGTCCCTCTGAGGATAATCCAGATTTTCCTTCCTGTCACTTTCTAGAAGCTATACCCAAAAAGGTAACAAATGGTGAGGGGGAGCTGCCATTTTTGTGGGTCTCGGAGAGGCTTAAACCAGCCCTGATGACTTCCTGCTGTAGTAGGTATAATTACTGAACGAATTACTTATATTTGCCACATTGCATCTATTGTAATAATTATGGATGGAGAATAAGAACATCCATCAGGAGCTAAGAAAATTAATGGGCTTTTGACATTTTCCCTATATGCTTTTTTTCTTTTTTAAATTTAAGTTTTTAGAAAAAAGTAGTCAAAGGTCTTTCTGTAGGAATGGATGTGTTAATAACTCCTAAAATTTATTTTTCAAATCTAGGTCATTGACAAGGAGATTAATCCCTTTGTGGACAAGTGGGAAGAAGAAGGACAGTTCCCAGCACATAAAGTATTTAAAACCCTGGGACAGGCTGGCTTCCTTGGTGTGGATAAACCAACAGGTAAGAGAGAACTTTAAGTATTGATGTTGACTGTGATAGACTCATTTCAAAACACTTTTGCCCCATATAAATACATAGTTCGGAATTCAATGCAAAGTTTACCTGTGCTCCTCAGTCACAGGCATGCTGGTTACTAGCTGCTCAAATACAGAAAATACTGTATTCCAGCAGGTCAAGGGAGATGATTCTACCCCTCTACTCTGCTCTCGTGAGACCCTACCTGCAGTACTGCATCCAACTCTGGGGTCCCCAGTACAGGAAAGACATAGAGCTGTTGGAGCGAGTCCAGAGGAGGGCCATGAAGATGACCAGGGGGCTGAAGCACCTCTCCTATGAAGACAGGCTGAGAGAGTTGGACTTGTTCAGCCTGGAGAAGGCTCTGGGGTGACCTAATTGTGGCCTGCCAATACTTAGAGGTGTCCTACAGGAAAGTAGGAGAGGGACTGTTAACCAGGGTGTGTAGTGATAGGACAAGGGGCAATGGCTTCAAGCTCAAAGAGGACAGGTTTAGGTTAGATGTTAGGAAGAAATTCTTTACTGTGAGAGTGGTGAGGCCCCGGCACAGGCTGCCCAAAGAGGTTGTGGAAGCACTATCCCTGGAAGTGTTCAAGGCCAGGTTGGATGGGGCTTTGGGCAACCTGGTCTAGTGGAGGGTGTCCCTGCCCATGGCAGGTGGGTTGGAACTAGGTAATTTTTGAGGACCTTTCTAACCCAAATCATTCTGTGATTCTATGTTGCTGAGCATTCAAATTAACATTCCTCTAAATATAAACATTAAAAATCTGTGTGACTGCAATTTTAAAGTCAGTAAAGTATCCCTTTAATTTTCAACATACAATGTGTATAATGACTTTTCTTCTGGATCTGGATGCACATGGAATAATCTCAATCTTCTTAAAGAAATGACAACTTGAAGGCATTGAAATTGTTCTAAGATTTGGCTTATTATGGTTCCTTAATCTGTAACCTCCACATCATTATAATGGATTCCATCTTGCTATTCAGAGGGTGAGGTTTGTGTGGGTTTTAGGCCTAGACTGCCTTTAAAATGTACTATGTCAGCCCACAGAGGCATGTACAGAACAAGAAGCTGATGATACAGGAAGGACAGAGCGATTTTAATGCATACACATAGATATTGGTGAGGAAAAAAAAAGTCCAGATGAATAGGAGATATTTCTGCTCTTCAGCTAAAATACATATTCCCCTAGTTTTTGTTTGTTTGTATTGTTGTAGTACCTACTGGCCACCTTTTCAACTGCTAGTTCTGTGTTCTAATCAGAATTCTGTGGGTGTTTATTGCCCTGTTTTCTTACTCATGCTTAAAAAAAAAAAAAGCAAGAAAAGCAAGAAAAGCAAGATTGCATGGGCAAACCTTGAGCAATCGTAGTGAATTCAGAGCAGGCCAAAGTGACAATGTTTGAACAGTTAACTGCAGATAATCATCTGCATGAAGCAGCCCACACCACCTTGGCAATGCCACACCGCATCATTATGTTGCTAAGGGACAGGGTTTGAACTGTGGAACAAATTATGTCTTTTCACCACTTTCAGAGGAGATTTTTCCCCTTGAAATGAACTTTCATATTCTTAAATATTCCATTGTGGAAGGTTGGTTTTTTTTTCTTTAGCTGTTCAGCTGTTGGAGCTTCCAGAAGTGTTTAGCTTGTCTGACAAATCCAATTAGGTCTGAGCTGGAATTTCTTTAGGAAAATGCTGACAGTTTGAAATTATACTTAAGATCTATTTAAAGGACAAATAGGATTATTGGGGGAGGGAGAAAACCACCTCTACCTTCTGCTGTAATTATTTGACAGGCAGATTTGACACCTGTCTCAGAGGGGTCTCCTGCATACTGCTAATATTCACATTGGTTGTAATAAAAGTGCATTGCATTGCTGCCTGATTACAGCCCCCTCTTGCTATATGCACCTCAGGGCATGCAGAGGCCTTGGCTGAGGTAAGGAACCTCAGTCCTGAGCATGCTGTGCATAAAACATTATGGGAACATTGTATAATGCTTACAAAGTAGCTAGGACAAGCAATAATGTGAGTGAAATCTAGTGAAGAAAGAAATGTGGAGGTAGAGATGGGCACGGAAGGTTGGCTGAGCTGACAATGCTTGTTATATTCATGTTTAAGAATATTTTAGCCTTAGCTTTGACACTTGTATCTAACTGTTAATCTGATTTGTTGGGCCTCTGCAGCTGCATTTTATAAGAGCTGTTAAAAAAAAGGATAAAATTCTCAGCAATACACAGTCTGTCTCTGTTCATCTTCTGGACCAAGGTATTTTTGGGTACAGGAAATGCACCAACTCACTGTAAGATGCTGGCTTCACAGCATTCAGTTGTGCAGCAGAATGTCGCCAGCAGATCCAGCTTTGCTCTGCAATGGTGTAGTACCACCACATCCTAAAGTACTGAAATGGTCTTGTGAGGGCAAGTGAAACAGTCAGGTGTGTGACAGCACAGTCTCAGCAGAGGGACTTGGCACAAGTGTCATCCCAAGACTGAATTTTAAAGGAAATTCATTTTAGTAGCAACTGCAATTTTCAAATGTAATTTTTTTCTGATTTTGTTTTCCAGGGTTTCTGTCAAATACAGTTCTTGTTGGTAGTTTTTTGGTTTGGGTTGGGTTTTTTCCCCGGTAGAATTAATGTTTAAGCTTTCTGATTGGGCAGAAATGGGTCACACGCTTGTTTTGCTTAGATAGAAGGAAACATCTGTTGGGTTTCAGATCTGTTGAAACTGGACTTCTTCCTGTGTAAACACCATTCCCTTTATGAACAATGAGCTGCTTAATAGGAACCATGTTTTTTAAAGAACATGTGTCCCTTATCATTTGGAGCTTTCTCTGTGTGGAGAACTGATTTGGGGCACTATTTGTATTGCAGAGGATCCATCATTTCCCACCATAGGCAGTTGTGAGTTACAAACTTGTCAAGGATTTTCCTCTGTGTATTTTCCACAGTTGTTTATGCTTGTAGAGAATATTGGATGTAGTACAGTCGTTCAGGATGTTAGTTAGAAGGATTGTGTAAACACTGCAGGCAAGGCCCAGCCATGCACCCATAATTGGAGAATCTTTAAGATGATCAGTGGATTTAACTTACTGAGCTGTCTGGTCAGTCCTCTGCCAGAGAAAGACTGATCTCTTTGAACTGTTTTTCTGCTCTGGTATTACTTACAGGACTCAAAAATAGTGTATATGCTGGTTTTCCTTGGGCAACAGTGTGTGTTGTTCTATTAGGAAATTCTTTCTACTAGTAAAATACATGCTGAAAAAGTGAATATTGTTTATGCACAAAAAGTATCTTTTTGCTCTTTGCACAATGTGTTTTACAGAATCACTCAGTTCAGCCTGAAGTATTTAGTTTCAGGGGAGAAAAACCCCAACATCTCTGTACACTTACTTTTCTTCATTTGTGTTTACTGTGAATTTCTCCTCAAATTATAAAGTTTCTAGTCTGTTGAGGTACTGACCGTCTGAAAAGTAAGGATGGAAAATATTAAGGGTGGCAGCAAAAATATTTGAAACCATCTTGGTAGTTGGCCATTGTCTGTTTTGTTAAGGGAAGTGGGCAAGACATTTTTCTTTGGAGCGTTTTATGCACAGATTAGATGAGATGAAAATATCTATGTGGTCATTTGTGATCTTATTAAGAATCTAAGCCTTGGCTGTTGCTAAATTTTAGGATGTGTTGCCAAAGGCACAGGCTCAAAATGTACTGTTATGTGCCTGCATATGCTGACGCAAATGATTACAAGTTTTTTATCAGTTGATGCAAATGTACAGGAATCCTGGTGTAAAGGCTCAGGCAAAGCAAAGAGGAGGGGGGAGAAAGGTTTGTAAGAGGGCAGTGTCCGCTGCCAAGCATATTCACACAGCATCACTGTGAGACATGAGAAATAGTGATGCCTGCTGTGGGTATTTTGTTAGTGTTTTCTCTGGCAGTCCTGTAGGAATATTTAGCAGAATGCATCAATGTGTAGAAATAATTATGACAGGTGTGTCCAAATAGTAGCCTTCATTTATTTCAGTCAAACATTTAGCAATGCACTTGCACAAATATGTTCACAAATATATCGGGAAAATCAGGAAACCATGTGGCAAGACATGGATGGGAAAGTATAATTTTATACGTTGCTTCTCCTACTGCTGGCACATATACTGGGTAAGGGACTGGAGAGAGTAAGAAGCAGTACGTTCTTGTCACTGGAGACAGATAAGCATCTGATGAAACCAAACAAATGTTTCAAGTGATTGATTGAACTGCAATTGGAAAATGATGCAATATCTTTCCTTACAAAAGCCTGTTTGTTCCAAGTGTCGGTGTGTTGAATGTGGGAATACAGATCTAGACTATCCTCTACAGTTAGTCTTCTTGTCTTCTTCAGGAGTATACATTTCTCTGGTAAGATGAGGCCTTACGAGCATTCAGTAGTGGAGAGGCATTTTGAAAGTGTGTGGAGGGTTCTTTCTCTTTTTCTTTTCCCCTTTCTGTATTACTAGAGCTTATTATTATATGGAATGTGCAAAAGAAGGACCTGGGGTGAGCAGTGAATTTTGTCAGTAGAACAGGACTTAGTAGTTCAGGTGAAACAGGGCTTTATGGCCTCTAAGGGAGTAACCGAAACAGACTTTTTCAGGTGTATCTGGATAGAAGCTAAAGGGGATATATTTGGCAGAAGAGCATTCATTTAGCCTAAAACCCATTTCTGCAAGGCAGGAGCTGTAACGCTTCTGCTTGGTTTAGTAGATTCAAGCAAAGCCAACTGAAGTAGTTGCTCGGCCTCTTTTTCACAAAGGAGTGCATTTGTTGTTAGGTAATAGTAGTTGTGTTTTTAAGAGTTTGAGAGAGAAGCCACTGCACCATGTTTTCAGGTACCAATGATCCAGTAAATAAACACTCTGAAATATTTAGCAGGTATGAGATATACGTGGTTTGCAATCAAGAAATAACCTTGATAAGCCTCTAAAAAACCAATAGACCGAAGTTAGTCGCGGCTTTATTTCAATCAAATTCATGACAAAGTTAATGATGTATGACAGTGATTTGGAGACCTCGATCAGATAAGCATAAGAAATTTCAGATGCTTATCTGACTTTAATTCAGTGGATTGGAATAAAATCTCAGTAAAATAGGTTTTTGTATGTGTAGACACAAGTTCTGTGTGGGTGAGACTTTTGTTCTTCATCTCCTCTCTCACAATTGTCTTGCAAGTGCAGGATGAAATGCAATTGAAAATGCCAAGGAGGAGACTGCTGCACTTCACAGATCACCAAATATGTCTGGTCAAACAAGGGAATAAGCACTTGAGTTCATTTTATTTCTTTTTCTTGATTCCACATGGAAACACGAGTGCTTCATTCTTCATGGCTGGTTAGGAAGTGCAGCAGTGCCTCTGGGAATAGTTTGTTCAGCTCTCGATTGCAGTTTTGTAGAAACACAGCAGAGAACAGGCTTACTGAAGGACAGTGAGTCTTTGTGGAAGAGATAATCTTCCTTTAAATGTTTTGTTGATAGAGGGATCGGATTAGTTCCTAGGATTCTGCTTTTGTACTTGAGATAAGGCAAATCCTCACACTTGTCACTTGTCCTGCAGGACACCACTGTAACTCACCCAATTCAGCTACATGCATGCCAATACCTTAGGGGCAGATTAGGAGTTTCTGAAACCTGGTACGTGTACCACTGGTAGTTGCAGATTATGTTGAAATGGTAGTGAGAGAGAAATTAAAGATGTCTCTTCCTTAGAAGAAGTTAGAAATGTCTAAAAAGTGCCCGGCTATGTTTGTACAATTAGGCTCTTGAGCTCTCGATGATCACTTCTCTCACGTCATACTCGCTGTGCCAAGTTTGCCTCTGTGTATCACAAACTTTGCATGAACCAGCAGATGCATTTGGTGTCGTGAAGTTGACTAGGAGCACTTAGTCTCCAGTTGTAGCTAAGGCACAGTTAGGAACAGCTGTCCCTGTTCCATTCCTGTTCATCAGGAATGGGGTGCAAGGCAGGGCTCCAGGTGCTGCAGGATAGTCCATCCTTATCTCTTGTACTTGATTTTAGGTTAAGCATGTACCAACCTGAGTGCTTCGTATGAAGCTTGTTAATGAGGTTTCAAGGTTGCACAAAACTCTGTGTATCTGCATACTAAGTATGTGTCTTTGGAGGAATGCAGTCCAGAAATAAAGATGGGAAAAGCCACTGCAGAAAAGATAACAGCTGTGATGTTGTTGGAAGGTCACAGTGTCAGAGTTGGAACCTTGTTTTCCAGAATCCAAACTATGTTCTTTCTTACTGCCTAGCTGGTTCTGTCTCCTTCTATGTACTAATGCATCACTAGCTAGAGTTTTCTCCCGTGATGCTACAACAGTAATAGTTTCCTTACTTCTATAAAAAGGTGAGAAGAGGACCTTTGTGCTGCTCTGAATCAGGAGCCAGATCTAACCTGTGAGGGAAAGCTAATTTGACTAGTTGACACTGAACTGCATCAAAAGACAGATGGTATTTCAACATAACATCATGATAAAACAGCAGGAGAAGCAATGAAGACTCTTAGTGATATCTTGTGATCATTTATTTGGCAATCAGCCTGCTCAGAAGCCACTGACTAAACACTCTTAGATTGAGTGGAATATTTCAATTAGCTTTTGTGACTTCTTTGTTTTATTCTTTTATAGGGCATTCTTGATTTTGTTTTCCTCCTGTTCTCATGCTTCTGAAGGTCTCCGTATCTAACTGGTTTGAATTTCCTTTGGTTTTGTAGAAAATTGTTGTATTGGGGTTTTTTTGAAGAGGAAAATTTAGTAAAAAGTCTGATGTTCTTAATCTTGTAATTGTGAATAGGGAAAGGGTACACACTAAAGAGAGCAGCTGAATAGATTAAATATAACACCTGAAAAAAATGTAGGAGTTGAGACATTATCGAGGAAGACATACTGTTTGGGAGTTTCCACTAAAGGAATTCAGTTTATGGTTCTACTTGGAATCATAGAATCTCCTGATTTAGAAGAGACACGTAAGGATCATCAAGTCCAACTCCTGGCTCCTCACAGGGCCAGCCAAGTCAGAGCATGTGACCGAGTGCATCGTACAGATGCTTCTTGACCTCAGTCAAGCTCAGTGCTGTGCCCACTTCCCTGGGGAGCCTGTTCCAGTGCCCAACCACCCTCTCAGTAAAGATCCTCTTCCTAATATCCAACCTAAACCTCCCCTATCACAGCTTCATGCCATTCCCTCGGGTTCTATCACTGGTCACCAAAAAGAGGAGGTCGGTGCCAGCCCCTTCACTCCCCCTTGTCAGGAAGCCATAGACTGCGATGAGGTGTCCCCTCAGCCTCCTTTTCTCCAGGCTGAACAAACCAAGGGGCTTCAGCCTCCTATGGATCAAATGGCAAGTCTGTCACTTGACAAAGCACAGGCCAATGAATGATCTTACACTAAAATAACCTCTGTATTATACGTCTCTTTAGTTTATGCATAACTGTCTTTCCCCAGTCTCAAAAAATTGATGCTAGATTGTTGACATCTGTCATAAACCCAGATGGCATAATCAGAAACTTTCTGAAAACTATAAATGCACCTTTTATGCTTTGAGACATGTCAGTATACCAAGTGCAGCGAGTGTGGGAAGTTTCTTTTTCTGAAACATACACTTGATTCACTTTTACCCACTCACTCTTGTATTACCAGCTTCTGGGAGTGAAGGTTGATTTCATTCCTGGGGCTGAAATAGGGAGAAATATTGTAAAACAGTAATTCTGCAGGTGACACGGGGAATCTCTGAAGAGCTGTTGGTATGTCAATGCTTGCAGAGCCCATAGGTCAATAACCAAATCACAGACTTTGAATGGTATCTGGCTTGAAGAGAGGATTAACAAGATTTCAGTAAAACTGCATTGTTCCTAGGTAAGTGTTTCTATCCCAACGTTTGAGTGAGTTGAGAAGCTGGTGTCCAGGTTCTGCAAACCTGAATGTGTGTGGCTGAATAAGAAGAAAGGAAAGGGTGGGGGAAAAAAAGACAAAAAATGTGTTTAGTTTTGGTTCTCCTATTCTGAGCTAATATTTGTGATCCCTAGTGGCCTGGCTCATGCAAAACCATAAGCAGCATTAATAATATCCTTGGGGATCTTGCATACATCCTCAGTCACTCCAGCATCTTTAAGTTCAAAGGTCTCCTTACCAGTGAAGTGGCTTTTCATACAAGTGGGAAACAGGTCTTGGCAATATTTTTCTCCCTGTGTGACAGGTGACTAACACTGCAAGCCACCTTTGTGAATCTTGTGCTTACCATTGCAACACAATTGTAGGGCTTCCTGCGCTGCAAACTGGTCTCATGGGGATAGCACTAATCCTTTTTGGCATTCATCCCAGAAAGGACAGGCAGAGGCATAGACAGAGTGTTTGTGAATCTGTGTGTGATGGGCAGTTTGCTTACAGGATAAGTAATGCACATAACAGTAACCTCGTATGCTACATGGTAATGAGAAGACATCAGGGAAGGAACAGGCCTCCCAGACAGGTGATTGTGGCACCAGGCCTTGTCAGAGTTCTAGGAATGTCTGGAAAATGCTCTTAATTGTGATTTAGGTGGACCTGCAAGCAGCAAGGAGTTAGACTCAATGATCCCTGTGGGTCCCTTCCAACTTGAGATATTCTGTGATTCTAAGGATAGCAATATAAGGAATTTAGGTCCTTGGGGCTTAATACTTGGATAAGGTTAGAGCTGGCAATTTGTGGTTTTCTAATTTGACAAATTGGAACAAGCCACTTCTGAGGTAAAGATGCAGAGAATTGAAATTGCAGTGTTTTTAATGATTTATTTCTGGATTTCAGTAACACCTTTGACACTGTTTCCCACAGCATTCTCCTGGAGAAACTAGCTGCTCATGGCTTGAATGGGTGTACTTTTTGCTGGGTAAAAATCTGGATGGCTGGGCCCAAAGAGTTGTGGTGAATGAAGTTAAATCCAGTTGGTGGCTGGTCATAAGCGGTGTTCTCCAGAGCTCAGTAGAGAGGCCAGTTCTCTTTAATATCTTTATCTGGATGAGGGGATCAAGTGCACCATCAGTAAATTTGGAGGTCACACCAAGCTGGGCAGGAGTGTTGATCTGCTTGAGTGTAGGAAAGCTCTACAGATGGATCTGGACAGGCTGGATTGATGGCCAAAGGCCAGTGGCATGAGATTCAGCAAGGCTCAGTGCCAGGTCCTGCACTTGGATCCCACCCCATGCAATGCTACAGGCCTGGGGAAGAGTGGCTGGAAAGCTGCCTGGCAGAGAAGGACTTGGGGGTGTTGGTTGACAACCGGCTGAATATGAGCCAGCAGTGTGCCCAGGTGGCCAAGAAGGCCAAACAGCAAATAGTGTGGTCAGCAGGTTGAGGGAAGTGATCATCCCCCCTCTACTCAGCACTAGTGAAGTCGCACCTTGAGTACTTTGTCCAGTTTTGGGCCACTTACAGACATTGTGGTGCTGGAGCGTGTCCAACCCAACAAAGCCTGTGAAGTGTCAAGTGCACAAGTCTGATGAGGAGTGGATGAGGGAACTGGGGTGTTCAGCCTGGAGAAGAGGAGGCTGAGGGGAGACCTTATGACTCTCTACAGCTACCTGAAAGGAGGTTGTAGCTAGGTGGGAGTTGGTCTTTTCTCCTCAGTAACAAGTGATAGGACAAGAGGAAACAGGTTCAAGTTGCATCAGGTGAGGTTTAGATTGGATATTAGAAAAAGTTCTTCACTGAAAGAGCTCTCAGCCATTGTAACAGGCTGCCCAGGGAACTGGCTGAGTCACCATTCCAGGAGGTATTTAAAACTCGCGTAGATGTGGTGCTAAGGGACATGGTTTAGGGGTTGGACTTGACAGTGTTAGCTTAATGGTTGTACTTGATGATCTTAAAGATCTTTTTCAGCCAAAACGATTCTATGATTCTGTGTGGTATTGTGAGGAATAGGCATCACCATTTCATAAGCCTGGAAGTTAAACATATCTAGTTATGTGACATAGGGCTTGTGTTTATACTGCTTTTAGCTCCTCTTTGATTTCATTGTTTACCCTTGTGTAATACTTACACGCACATCAGAGACACTGTGATATCCTGGAGTAAGTGAAGTAGGAAATAAAAAAAAAAAAAAGTTTTATTCTGAAATTCTTCTAAAGTCTATTAAACTGGTTTGAGAATATTTGGAGCCTACACTCCGATGTGTTAGCACAACCATGTGGAAAGTCTTTTATAGACTTAGTCTAAATAATGCAGTGATTTGTAGATTTGTGTACAGTCCAACCAATCAATCAATCCATGTAACCTCAGTTTCTGAGTGGGTTAGTAAATGATAAAAACAGGTTAATTGTTTTTTGAGGCAGGAGTGAGAGATGTTTTAAAACTTCACACCTTCTTTTGACTGGACCATGTGACCTGGCTCATTTGTGGGGAGGCAAGCAGATATTTGGTGCCATTGTAACTTGAATTGCATTATTTATGTGTGCTTTGCAACTCTGAGGATTGTGTAAATTCCTAGTGAGGTGTGCAAGCCAAGCTGCAGGCTTGGGTGTATCAGTAACAGTGTGACCAGCAGGTCCAGGGAGGTGATTGTGCCCCTGTACTCGGCATTGGTGAGGCCACATCATGAGTACTGTGTTCAGTTTTGGGCCCCTCACTACAAAAAGGACAATGAGGTCCTGGAGCATGTCTAGAGAAGGGCAACCAGGCTGGTGAAGGGGCTGGAGGGCAGATCCTATGAGGAGCAACTGAGAGAGCTGGGGTTGTTTAGTCTTCAGAAGAGGAGGCTGAGGGGAGACCTTATCACTGCCTACAATTACCTGAAAGGAGATTGTAGAGAGGTGGGCGATGGTCTCTTCACCCAGGTGACAGGAGATAGGACAAAGGGAAGTGGCATGAAGCTGCACCAGGACAGGTTCAGATGAGATGTTAGGAAAAAAATTTTCACTGAAAGAGTTGTAAGCAGGCTGCCCAGGGAGGGGGTTGAGTCACCATCCCTAGATGTGTTTAAAGGATGGGTAGATGAGGTACTCAGTGATACGGTTTAGCATAGGACAGGAACAGTTGGACTCAGTGATCTTAAAAGTCTTTTCCTACCTAGTGATTCTGTGATTCTGTTACTGCTCTGTCCATCTGTTACCTATACCCTGTAAGGAAAAGTAGTCATTTGTCCTGCATAGTATTTTGGCAGCAATAAGCATGACTGTGTATACATCATAAGTTATATGTACTACAGTTGAGTAGGTTTCATTTTATACATAGAAAAGGAATTTTTGATGATTATTTGTTTTAAACCTCTATACAACTTGAAGAAATATCCATCTAGTCGGTTTGGCCCGATGTTGCCCACTTGCTTGGTGTAATGTATTTCAAAGGCATATCCCTGCTTTCTCTGCAAAGTTCGTATTTCAAATCCTATTGCTTAAAATAATACTGCTGTAGCCCAATACTGAGATACAAGCACTACTCAAGAGACTGGCTGCAACAGGGAGGATTTCTACAGTGAACACTAACTTTTCTGTGAAATAATGGCCAGTGCTCTGGGGTGTGTTGGTGGGAAAGGTGCTTTGCAGTGCTCGGAGATATATCCCTCAAACATCTGAGTATATGGAAACCTGCACCCAAATGTTGAGTCAGTTAAGGGCTTTGCATTAGTCCCCTGACACATGTGACTCCTTTGAGCAGAGGGTAGCTGTCAGTTTGTGACCCAGCTATGAAGCTTAGACTGG
This sequence comes from Zapornia atra, assembly GCA_013400835.1. Classification (NCBI taxonomy): domain Eukaryota; kingdom Metazoa; phylum Chordata; class Aves; order Gruiformes; family Rallidae; genus Zapornia; species Zapornia atra. Next base: position 398,973 of record VZTU01011430.1, read on the forward strand.
GCAGCCTCATGAACTTCAGTGCACCTTCCTGACCCCAAAGCTTTCATGGTCACGGACTGCTTGCCCTGGTCATCTGTTGGGGCACTGCACTCTTCAGCTGAGCAGACTTGTGACTCTTGCTGGTTCATTCACAGGGATAAGCAAAAGCAATAAATGTAATATTCTAAGTGCTCAAGAACACGTGAGCTGATTGTTCACAAATACCAGCTCTGACCAACATTTATTATTCTTTCCCAGATTGATTTTTAAAATTTTTTTTATTCTCTCCAGAAGAATTGTGCCAGACTGTGCCTCTGTTGGATGAAAAAGCAGCTGTAGGTTAGTGTTTAAAACCGTGCTGCAGAGATTGTTACCCTCTGCCACCCATACATAGGTGCAGCAGAGCAGAAGCACTCTGCTTCTCCTGTACTGCTGTTACAACAAGCATCCCATTCCCCAGCATTGCTCTGAAATATGTTGGCAATTCCCTAACATTTTTCAGGAGCTGAGTAGTTTGGTGGTGCCTCAAGGCTGGCAGTCTCCCAGAGAATGGCCAGGATCTACTGTGCCTGGAGCTTGGAGCTACCAGAAGGAAGTTGTCCATCTGTCTGACCTGCAACTTTTCTGTCCCACCCAGTGCTCTGCGTTCTCATCTGACGTATAAAATTATTTAATCTGGAGTCTTCTGCACATCACTAAATAAATAATCATAATTTTGGCTTACTTTTACATGAACAAGGATTATTCATGGGACAGAATTTTTTACAATTAAGTTCATCACCCTGTTTCTAGAAACCATAAATGATTTACTGAGCAGACAACTTCTCAGCAAAGCAGTGGGGTATGTGCTTACATCTTGTGCTTTAAGGAAATAAGATTTAAGAGTGTTGTTTACTAAAAGAAGAAATAAATCTAGAATGCAAGTTTATCCAGTCCTTTAAAATCTGTCATGAAATAAATATCAGGACTTTTTCACATGGACAGCATATTCTTGGCTGTTGATGGTGTTGACAAGAAAAGCTGGTGTTCCTTGGCCTGTCAGCTGCTCCTCAAACCTTTGATCATGCAGCACAAGATACCTTTAGCCGTTTTATTTAAATATGCACTTAAATTTATTAAATATCTGATCTTACTGCCTTGGTTCCCAAGGGGAATGGTTGTGAACTGGTTGCCACTAGGTATTAAATATTGGGTTTTCCCATGTAATAGGAATGTCCAAAGAGAAAAAAAAAAAAAGGTTTCCTGCAAACTATAGCCCAATATATAGAAGACACTGATAAGATATGATGAATTGATGGCTGTTTTCCTTAGCATTTCGAATGAAAGCAAAAGCAATTATATGACTTGTGCTCACATTTTTCAGATTTGGGTTTTGGATTTTTTGTGCACCTTGTAGTATCAATACAGAATACAAGTAAATGTGTATTTTTGAAGCTGCTGAGGGCTTGTTTTGAGATTATTTTTTGGGGGTAGGGGTGGTTGCATTTTGGGGTTCTTTGGGGGTGGGGTTTAAGTGCTGCTTAGGTAAAATGCTGTTTGTGCAGACTAGCGTCCTCACAACAGAAGTTCAATGTAGTGAGTTTTACTTACCTGTTGCCTTACATGTTCTAAATGGATGCAGAGATCATCTTTAAATGGAAACACGCAGGGCGAACTGTATCAGGTATCACTGCAATTTCTGTGGGGAACGGGTGCACAACGAGATGTAAAAATGAAAGGTGGGGAAAATGTCACAACCCCAAGGCTCTGTGAGGAAGTATCCGTCCCCAGGGGTGGATGGAGCTCTGAACAGGACTGTGGTGTGCTGGGCAGACCTTGTCACGGTCTTGTCTCTGTGATGTGGCGCCAGAGAAACCTGAGAAGCTGCCTCAGTTGTTTTGCAGCTGACCTTGCTGGTAGAGACATTAGGAGGAGACACATCAGAAATTTATTGGGGCAGAGACTGGGGATTAGGCATGGTGTAACAGGTTTCAGAAGAAAAAAGGGGGGAAGAAGCCACAAGACAGTGTGAGGATTAGTGTAACACTTTTCTTCCAGGTGTGTTTTGTTTTGTGCTTTCATTTCAAAGTCATGATCAACTGGAGGCAATCCAGCTTCACCCTATTTGAAGCAAAGAAATAAAAAAGTACAAGAAATGTTGTTTATTAACAAAAAAAATTAAAAATAATTAAAAGGAAGGCTGAATTAAAACTTTAAAAAAATATTTTCCTTCTGTCCATTTAAGGAACTGTTTAAATATCTTAATCATCTAAAGTTGTGGGGTTTTTTTTCAGTAACATAAAGAGCTTGGAGCCCTTTTTTTTAAGTGTTCATTTAAGTATTTGAAGTGTTGGCCAACTGGCCAAGGGTTGGCCAAGGGCAGTGTGATAAGGAGTGCTCTTTCAAACACCAGACTTGTACGTACACTGAAATTTAATACCAATTTTCTGTTTTCTAGAATCAGTTTTGATTTCAGACTTCAGTGTCAGGGTTTTTTTCTGTTTGTTGATAGGATTTTTGTTGGTGTGGCTTTTTTGTTTCATTCCTCAAGCAGTTGTATGGGAGACCATTTGGGAGAGACCAACACTTTCTTGCAGGTCAGTGGCATTTCCTGAAGAAATGTTTTGTTACCTTTCTGCTTTTCCTCGAGTAGCCTAGAAGAGCTGTTTTTTCAGTCATCTCTACTAGTGAAATAACTATTGTTTCTCTGAAGACCACAAACCCACTCTGTGGTCTTGTCTGCTCTGGGAAAAGTCTTCAGTGCTGGGAAGCAGGAGCCAAGAATGCAGCACGGCTCTGGAGGAGGTCAGGGACTTTTTTTTTTTGCAGAGGACCTTTGAAACCCCATGACCTCTGTATGTGCACTTCCCTTGAGCCTGTGAAGCTGGCAGAAAATGTGTGCTTGCCCAGAACCTTGAGCACTTAGAAGCTGGCTTCGCTTGTATAGCTGAATGGGCAAACAAAGGGCAGAATTAATGGAAAATTTCCTTGAATAAGTATCACAGGGGCAGGTATTTGAGTTTTTTAATGGCATTGATATGCTTTAAAATTCTCTGAAGGTGACTTTAGTCAGCATTTCTTCTGCTTCCTATTCTGTACGTCAGAGGAAATGAATGAGACTGTTATGCTCACCCTCACTTTATTATTCAAGAGCTGGGGTCTCTTGGCAGAGTGGAAGATCAGTGACTAATAAGCTTGCTGAAAGGATTTTTAATTTTTTTTTTCTTTTTACATTATGCATAACCTGTGAAACTCATCCTGCAGAAGTAACATGGAGAAAAGTTTAACAGGAATCCCAAAGCTATTACATACTTTTATAGATGGTGGAACCATCCACAGTTACTTCAGGGTGAGTAATTGTATTTCTGATCATCAGCTGCTCATTTCCTCAGCTGATGGATACACCATTTCACAAGTTCTTATACTCTGTGGCCTCTACTGTCTCACCAATGCTCCCTTCTCTAGCATGTCTAGCACTGCTCTGTGCACTGGGGTCCAAGTTTGTTTTGAGTAAAATAGCCCGTAGGTAGATGTTAACAAATAGATTGATTGGAGTTGTAGTCACAGGAAGAAGTTGTAGTTTTATGCCAGAAATCTGGACTTTATCTGATGATGTAAGTAACCCCCTGGCCTGAGATGTTGATCGTCTCAACCTGCCTGAGAGCAGAGTTCAGCCTTGGGTTATGGCAGATGCTGCTCAAGGTGGCGGTTGTGCTCCTCTGGATGGAGTTCACTGAGATGCAAGGTGAAGCCCTGGTGCTTCAGTTGGACAGTGTGGATGGCCCTGAAATGCTCTGGAAGAAGGGACGATTTTCTTGACTGAAACATTTCTCTCTACCTGTTGACCCAAGGAGAACTTTGCAGCTGTAGGATTATGATAGAAGGGGTTGAGTGCTCTGACCTGCTTTAGAGCTCACCAAATGATAAGCCTGACTGAGGCTTGGGCTTATGTGGACACCCCGTCAGAGCCCTCTCCCTGCACTCGTGGAGCACCAGAGGGAAGATGACATCAGGCTAGCCAGCAGATCCAGAGTTGCTAGGGGTTCAGGTCGAGCATGGCAGAGACAGGGCTTGTGTGGAAAGAAAATAATCTCCTGGAGAAATACTTCTAGCAGGAAAGGATTTCCTCCAGGGTCAGTTTTGCCAGGAATGAAAAGCTCAAGTGATTTAAAAAAAAACCCAACCAAAACCAACCCACAATGGATATTTCAGCTTTTCAGGATCCTCCCCCAGCCCAAGAGAGGAAACTTAATTTTTGCACTTCTGTCCTACTTCATATATTGGAATGGTTGTGATCACACATTTTACAGGTCATTACTATCCATATTTGTTTTCTAAACTCTAACAGCTGTTTTCAGCTAACTCTGTCTATTCATTTTTCCCCACCAAGCCTCTTGCCTCTTTTTTCTTGCACTTTTTCCCCCTTCAGAGGATTCAGGTGTTACTTCTTTAACTGCTATTTGGTGTTTGTTCTTTTTTAACTTTGTAAGAACTGAGTGTAATAAAAATACTTTGTGAAAAACTTCTTGGTGTAAGGGTGGGGGAGAAGTCGTCTTTTATGTCAGATACTCCTGGCAGTGCTAAAGACCTTAAGGTCCTGAAGACTGAGAAAATTGTGGCTTTTTTATCATCTACTTGCTGTGGATTTATTCTTCAAAGCCAGTGCCATTTAGGAGAAATTTAGACAGATGGACTTTGCTTTGTGGGGAAAGCTTATTAAAGATTAAATTGCATATTTTTTTTCCTCAAGCTAGTAACATGCTGTGTTTCTCTTACCTAGTCTTTTGTTTGTTCTTGCTGAATAACCTTTTCAGGAGTTTTATTTTGGAAGATAAATAGAATATCGTACTCCTCTGGTATTCTAATAGGGATTTGCTTTCCAAGTCTCTCTTCTCATAGCTGAGCAGTTCAGACTAAATCCAGGTAGGAAGTCTGTATTTACAAACTAAACCCAAAAAGCCTCCAAATCCACTGTACTTGGATTGTGGACTTTGGTTGAGGTCAAAAATGAGGGCTTGTTCCCCTTTTTTTTCTAAGGGAAGCAGCACAGGAGCAATTTGCTCTTCTGTATGAGATGGAAAGAAGTTATTAGCTGAGCTTGCCACTCAGAGCATGTCAGGAAATTCTTTCCAGTGTGTCCAGATGCTTCCTGTACACAAGGCTGGTGTCATGCTTGGCACGTGATTAAAAAAAAAAAGTAAATCACACTCAGGCTGCTTTTTATTTTGGATTTAGCTGGGTCTTTTGGCACCATGGAGGGGGGGATAGTTTTTGTGGTAGGACAGTGTTGCTGTGCTTAGGGTTGTTCGGGAGAACAAAAGAACAAAAGTGTAATAATTTTTTTTGACCTTTTGGAAGCCTCCATTGGCTTTCTTTCCCCTACCACCTGTATGTTATCCTCCTTGAAGTAATACATTAACTCCTGTTCTGAGTGTGTCAGGTTCCACATTGCTAAAAAAACCAGTTACGGCAGCTGATGCTTGTAGCAGTGCTGCAATTCAAAGGAGGAGATGTTGCATCTTTGCACTTGGGGATTCGATCTGACCATAATATAGCCTCTGACAGACCTCTTTGTAAATGGTACTGTTCTCTTTACATGCCTCTGTGTTGTGTAAACCATATGTCCTCGTTTGTCCTCGTAAAACATTCAGGCTGGTGGACCTGTACAAGGAAGTGATGCATTTGCTACATTTGGACAGGTCTCTCCTGGACGCTCAGTCACAACATTCATGAGATGTCTGGATAAACCAGATTCTCTCAAGAGTAAAAGCAGTTTCCTATGCTTTCTCCTTATCTGCTCCCAGACACAGTGTTGAGAATCCTGTCCTCTGTTGTAGAGGGATGTCATTGAGTCCCATAGTCCCAGAGGAGGATGTGGAGAGAGGAGAATACAAGAGGAAACAAATACCGGGAGGAAAATTCCTTAAGTAGAAATCATTTCAACAGGAAATGCTCCGCAAATGCTCAGCAAACTTGCTTTGCAACTATTTTCAAGATGCTGATTTCACTTTATTCCATTTCTATTGCATTTATTTCTTGCTACTGAGAATCCAGTTTCTTCTCTCCTACAGATGTGTGTTTTGGTCTTTGAAAACTTTGTCTGCAATTAATGATCACCAGCTTTGAATCACCAGCAGATCTTTAATGTACAAAAAAGGTGTTACAAGTTCTGATAGGTGGTACCTTTAAAACAGAAGGAACCCTCAGTTTTGGACGTGCTCATAGGAACATATGAGCTGATCTAGCCCATAGACTCACATCAGTGTAACCCCTACATGACTCCAGGAATTTCAGTATCACACCTGGTAGATCAGTATCCAGCCATTGCACAGCTTCTATGGTGTTGTCTCTTAAATTAGTGAAAGGAGGGTAAATGCCAGTTTTCTTTTTGGAAACAAGAGAAACAGAATGAATTGGGCTTTGAGGATATTTTGCAAGCTATTTAGCTGTCTGAAACATAAAAACATGTAAATGTAGAGAATTCCAAAATCTTCCAATTCTGATCTTGCTAAAGTTTTAACAGGTTTTAATTGCTCCCAGGTTTAAGGCAAGTGCCTTTAAAACAATCTAAGATTCCAAACCTAAAAATATGAGATTATAAATGTTGGGGATCTTTACCATTGGAGTCACCAATACCTAGATCTGTAGAATAGTGTGGTTTCCACGTGGAAAAGTGTGGAGCAAAGTGGGAAGGGTGGAGAGGGTGGGACATGCTCTGTTGTACCTTGTACCTGCATGATGGAGAATCAGGAGGCAGCATCAGGTCTTCTGTCTTACTTCTGAGCTGTCTGGTGCCCATGCCAAGTACCACGGATGCAGCTTTCCTGCATAGCTTTAAATGTTTTGCCTGGTTTTGAGTATATCAGTGTTTGCCCCTTGGTGTGGTGTGGGTTGCCTTCCGCTGAAGGAATTAGTAAGGAGAAACTGGGTGGGTGCATTGGCATAGCTGGTAGTTATGGGAGCATGAACCTGCCACCTTCTCTGCCACAGGCTGCTGTAACAAGCTCGTCTGTAATGAAAGATGGAGAAAACCTCTATCAGAAACTTCCGTGTCCTGATGTGGAGAGGGAGCAGCACGCGTGAAGGGTGGCGATCTCTAACACTGGTTACCACCATCCTCTTTGCTGTCTTTTGAATGAAAGTGCTAATAGTTCCTAAAGGGAAAAATCAGTTGAGATGTTAAAATATTTTTCCTTCCTCTCAGTATTTTATTGATTCAATGGGTAGTAGTGAGCTGTATTCTATAAATGCCTCCACATGCTGAATGATCTCATTTTCCATGTGGGAGTACAGAATAAACTTCGGAACACAAAAGATTGCATGAAAAGGTGGCATTAATTATACAAAATTACCATCAGAAGGCAGATTATTATACAGAACATTCTTTTTGACATTGTGAAACAGCTTTTAATTTAATATTAAGGTTAATCTGACAACACTCAGCAATAACCACAAAGCTCTGCAGTTTAATTTCTGGCAAGGGAATATCCTTAAAGTTAGTTATTGAAGCATACTAACAGGTTCTTTGAGGAAAAGGAATTTAAATATAAGAGCTGCTGAATAACAATAAAGGGCTTAATTGAAATCAATATTTTTTAGATGTAGCTTAGTGAGGAAAGGTGAAATGGAACAATACCCAAATTCTTCTGAGTCCCAAATATCTACTTGCTGTGAAGTAGTTAATGCCATGGACATGCAAATGTAAACATTAGAAAAGGGGGCAGGAGGGGTTTGACTTCTAGCTGATGCATAATTTAAAAAGAAAGCGGAAAATTAATACAGCAAATAAGAGGAGAAACCAAAACTTAATGTAAATAAGCAGGCACCAATTTGTCTGTGGCCACAGTTGCAAAATGCACAGTAAAACAAAACACTGGTGAGGATAGGGCTCATGTCTTGCCATTATCCCTGGCTTTGGAGCTGCGTAAGCCGTTAACATGATTCCTTTTCCACCTCTATTTGTGCCAGAGAAATACTTTAAAAGGCAAAGAACAGCACAAGCGCTACACTTGCAGGGTTATGAAAGTGGGATGGAAATTCTCATATGGTCATAATTATTTTTGCTTGTGCCTGGAAGCCACTGATGTAAGCTGGGCCCATGATGCTGGGTGGTTGGTAGATGCTCACCCAGAGCTTGTTGCTGGCCTGAGCCAGCTTCCAGGAGAAGAGTTCACAACTGCCAGCTGAAATCCAGAGGTGGCAAAGGCTGTCTGGAGCAGAGCTACAAAGCAGACCCTAATTTTAGGAGTCTGGGTAGCTGTGATGAACCTGGGAGATGGAAAATTCCTCATCAGGATGATTTGTGTTTGCTTTGAGAAAATCTTTGGGCGGGGTAGGGGGGTGGGGGGGAGGTATTACTATAGTCTGAGACTTGAAAGACCCCGGCAGATGAACCATACAGAGAAGTGCTTACCTTCTGCATCTCCTTACATAGCTTCCCCTCTCCATCCCCAGTTTCCTGTCGTGTTTTTCAGTAAAGTTATTTTTTTTGTGAGAGTGGTTAATTTCAGAAATAGCGGGAATGTTTTTAAAATGTTGAAAAATGTTCTTGCTGCTCAGACAGCAGGCTGTGAAATCGCTTGGCAGGGGTGTTTTTACTTCAGCTGACCCTGGAGAATCTGAAGGATACCACAAATGCATTTTTAATGGTCAGCTGCAGTTTTACTCATAAGTAATAAATTGCAACCAATCAGAGAATCATTTAGGGCAAAAAAAATAGCTCAACAATATGAAGTCATCCTAAAGTGCAGGGACAGCTGAAAATATGCATGTTCAACTTAGGCTTTGATCTCATTGTGTTTTTGAAGACGGGCACTGAAAAACAGAATCAAAGCATTGCTTTATTAGTTGTGTGAGATTTGTCCTTCGCAGAGCAGGTTGCGACACACAAACTCAAGGGATTATAGGTAAGCTTGTTTTCGAGATGATGCTCTGTGAAGACTGTGTGTCAGCATTGTATCTTGTTCCTGCAGCAGCGCTTTAAACACTCGGGCTGCTGGCTGGGACATTCAGATAGTGGAATATACCATCCCTTTTGCTTACCTGGGCCTTTTTTTCTGCTTAGGGCTGAATATCACCTTTGTTTAAATAACCTCTGTGCAAGATACACTTTTGAAGGCCTATGTGTCAGTTATTGTCTTTTTCCTGTTGAACATCAGTGAGATGATGCACATATTTGTAATTTGAATTTTTTTGAAAATTGAGCTTACAGTGAGAAAAAGAAAGCAGCCTGATAAATGCACTTCCTCTGTTTACTTCCTTAGCACATTTTTCCTTGTTGGTTCTAACAAAGCCTTCAAGCTGCCTTCAACTGCGAAACCAGATTGGTGGGTCTGCCCTGAGTGTTTAACTGCTGCAGCTTTCTCCTCTCCCAGAATAATTACCCTGGTGCAAGGCAGAGCAAGGGGGAGTGGAGACAGGTGGTAAGTCCTACTTGCAGTGATTCTGAAGGCAGCATCCTCCCTGACCTTAATGATCCTTGGGTTAAAGGGCAGGGAATGTGTCATGCAGCTTCCCTCTGTAGCTGAGGGAAACTCCCTGAGCCACCTGTGAACTTGCCAGCTCTGGGAACGGGTAGGTGTCACCCTTTCTCACCCAGAACGGCTTTTAAAGTTGGGGCAGAGTTCTACTTCTGATGAAATAAAACTGATGTGATGTGGGTTGCTGTGATAGTGCTGAGAAGGAGGGGGGCACTGAGAGCTGTTGTTACGAAGCTGTGCAGCGTTTTAGTTTGGTTTCACAAACAAACAAACAAAACCCTTTAAATGCTCAGTTTCCTTTCTGCATGTTACCAAGCTTAGCCAGATTAATTCATGGTCCTGAAGACAACTGATTCCCTCGTGTCTGAGAAAGTCGTTAAAGGGTGAGAGGAGCAACACAGGAATGAATGCCACTAAGAAGAGAAATGCAGTGTTGTGAACTGAAGTTGTTTGTTCCTTTGGCCCAATACCTGTCTTACCCACTCCCTTGGTTCCAGTCCCAGCAGGTGTGTTTGGAGCCACTTACCCCACCTGCAGCCTCTTTCCCAGCTCTGCCTGGGGGCATGGAGAGGGAACCTGGTGGTGCAGAGCTCCAAGGAGCAAGAAATGGTGGGACCAGAGCACCTGGAGCTCTCCTTTTCGGACAGGATTTCCTCTGATGTGATGGCAAAAGATACCACAATCTAATTATTTTTTCCTTTGCTGGGACACTGGGGAGATTAATGATTATCACTGTTGTGCCATAAATATTTATGAAAAAAAGATTCCATCCTAGCTTCCACTTTCACTTTTTTTTTTTTTTAAATCCTCACTGTTTCTCTGCTTATTGTCAGATTACCCATCTGATTCATTTTTCACCATATATATGCCTCACTATGCTTGTGAGCTACAGTTATATTGCATATATTCAGGTTATTGTGAGAATTATTGTTCTGGTTTTGGAGGAGTGCTTTTTTAGCTATATGTTGTGGACAGTGGTAATGGTGTTTCTGTTTTGATTTGAGATGGTATGGTACTATTGTCAAATGTATCTTTTTTTTTCTACATTAGTTACACAGCAGTGAAGTTTTTTTGACATTTGCGAATTAGTTTTGTTGGCTTGTTTCTTCTAAGGACATCTTTATTCAACCATTTTCAGTAGCTGGGCTTTACATATTCATGAATTTATGCTTATTTTACACAGCCTAAATATGTTAAAGAAAAATTAGGGGTCAAGCAGAAGCTCACAGGTCCAATTAATGTTTCACTAAATGCCCTCAAATCCTTTGTGCATTGGGAGCGGGACACAGAAAAACCTCTCCTGATGCTTATTTCTACTTACTGCTCCAGTATTTAATTAGCATGGCTTAGTCGCCGTAATTCTAAGTGAGTTTTTAAAAGATGTAATTGGAAACTAATTGGACTAATGCACTGACTATTAATTACCAGACCTGCAGATGTAGGAATGGTAGGAAGTCGGTCTCTGTGAACACACTGGGTGCAGCTCTAGGTCACCACTGAAGCTCAGGTGTGACTGAGCAGACTTGGAGAAATCTCTCAAGCTTTCTCTCTCCCTCTTTTTGTCATCCGCGGAGGGGGAAGAGGTGAGTGACATAACAGCCTTTATTCTGTGCTTGGTGTGTGGCCTACATGAACCAAGTTAAGCTTTGAGTGGTGGTCTTCAGTCAGCTTGTGCATAATGAGGCAAGATGTTGCTGGCTTGCATGCATGTGTACGCTTTGTGTACACACATGTGTCGCCTTATACATTATATGGATGTGTCTGTGTGTGTATGTGTATATTAAGACATATCATGGAGTGTCCCAAGTTGGAAGACGCCCATAAGGATCATCGGGTCCAACTCCCTGCCCTTCGCTGGACTACCTAAAACTTGATCATAGGACTAAAAGTGTCATCCAACTGTAGATGTATTTTCCAAGCCATAAAGAAGTATTAATGAACAAATTTTATTTTGCCACTAAAGGGTGAAACAATTGCATCCTTTTTCTGGGCTCCTTTCCTGCTTGTGTTTGCAGTTATGGGCAGTCTGAGGGGGTGGCCTTATTTCTGAGAGGGTCAGTGGTGGTGTTCTTTGATCAGTAGCCATTCTGCTGGTTGGACATGCTCATTTTTTAATCAGCAAATGAAATTTCAGTGAAGCATTACCAACTCTTAAGTTTTACATTCTCAAAACTGGGCAGATGGACATTACTCTAAGTTTGCAATAAATGTGTCATATTGAAATCTGAAAACTTAGCAGTTTTATTTAAGTGAGGAAGCTTGCTTGTGCTTCATGACTCTTGCAGTTTTCTAAGCATTTCTTAAGCAATCTCAAATTTTCATGGAGAACATACACCTGAATGTCCTTGTCCATTCAGAAAAGGTGTGGATGCTCAGATCTTACTCTTGGAAGAATAAAAATTTAAATTGGTCATAGCTGGGTTTTTGTTTGCTTTGCTTGTTTTTTTGGTGGTTTTGTTTGAGGTTTTTTTTACATTTTCCAAAACAATGCTGTGGATTTTTTCTGCTGATAGCTTGGTTATTGCCCGTGACAGTAGTCCAAGGTCTTATAACTTGCTGAGTGGTTAGATGTGACTTGTTAGCAGTGGATTTGTGGGCATGGAAGCATTGCTGCTATGTGCTGTGCATATCTTCCCTAGCTAGCCAGCTTCTCCAACGTACCAGCAAACCTGCCGGGTATGAAAAGATATGGGTGGCAGAGCAGAGAGCACTTTGTCTGAGAAAGTGCTCTGTGGTGTCTGGTCATGCAGCGATAAGGGGATTAGGTTTTTCTGTCTGTTATTTTGTTTGAATGGCAGCATGAACCCAGCTTCTCCCTGATTAAAACCAATACAGTAGTAACTGTCATGAGAAAATATTAGCAAGACTTTATTTCTGTGAGTTTACAGTTGTTGCTAGTGTGGTGTTGACACGTATTTCCAAATGAATTATTACTCAGAGGGGTGCCTTGTGTTTTGGAGACCCTCAGCTACCATAAATTGCAGTAGTGCAGTGTGGGTGTTTGTTCATCACACTGCCATCAAAACTGTGACTGCTTTCACGTTGATTTCCCAACCTCCCATCTTGGGAGGGAATGAAGGAAGCAGACCTGCCTCCTAAAATACATAGGAGATGAAGTGTAGCTGTTTACATGCTTCTCAAGGAGCTGGAAGCTGTAGCAGAAAGGGTGACTGTAGTTTCTGTCACACTTCATATTCAGAAAAAGGAATGGTAGGATTGCTTACTTGCAGTAAAATTGGTATTGGAGTCTCCATGCATCAGCTGCTCCAAATCCCAAGTAGCAATTGGTATTCTTAGGTGAGGTGTCTTATTTTTGATTATTTATAGTTAATGCTGTACACATTATTGACTAGGAAGGCTGCAGTTTATTTACAAGTTTAGAAACAAGACAGCACTTTTCTTGGCACGTGCCTTATGTAGTGGCAATAAAAAGAGCTTAGATCTGTTTTAACTTGGCTTAATTTCTTATACTTCTTTTGTATTTTCCCAACTAAGAGATGCTGAAAAAGACCATTTTTTTACATGCTACCAGAGACAATTTATATAGTCTTATTTAGCCTGTGATCTTTTTTTCACAAATCATCTTTCCATCAGCAAGAGAGATGTTTTTGAAAGCTGTTCATGCTTGACTGTGCCAGTAACTTCGCTGTGGTGTTGGACTGCTTCTGCCAGTGCAAGGCCTAAAGCTCAGCAAGTAGCACTGAACTGCATTCAGCAGTCAGAGGTTTGCAGTTATCCTTTATGGAAGTGCGAGTGGAATTTGATCCCTTCTTTCAGAAGTGGCTTTCTTTTTTCTCTTTGCTACCAGGCTGCTTTCTGCAGCTGTTTACCATGCATGCTGCAAGGGTCATCACCGTAATTACTACTGAAAGCTCAAAAAAGAGGGAATCAACCTTTCCTGTGTTTCAGGGAATTTTCATGTACAACTCTCTGCTCAAACCTGAAATTAACTGCATGTTGTTATTAACACTGAGAACAGATTTGGAATGGGAGCTCTTAGCCGGGCATGTCTTGGCCTGAAAGTTTTGGGCAAACTAATGAGTTCAGGGAAGAAGTGAAGAAAATTCAAAGGATTGATTTGTAGGAGCAATTAACGAGCTCGGTAGTTGAGCTAGGGCATGATTAAAGGCGTGTGATTACAATGTATGTGTCAGGCATAAAACAAAAGTAGGAGATGTTTAGGACAGTGGAAGAAAAGGACAAATTTAGCCTGAAAAAATTAAGCAAATAAAATGGTGAGATTATTACATATTACCAAAAGTTTGAAATCTTACTGCTGGAGATATACCAGTTTTTTATTAAATGGTCAGGAGAAAACGTGCAGTTGGGACTCATGGCATTCTTAAATTTTGTTGATTCTTTTATTCAGATTTAGTGGCAAGAAGGGGACTGCTTGAGCATGTCATCTGACTTCATGTTTAATATGGATAAGTTCTGTACAGAAATCGACTGATCAAATCCAGTGCTTGTGGATAAATTACAGTAGATTTCAGCCTGTGGCCTATGAATGTCTGTAGATTATTTCCAAAATGAACACGATAAGTTAATGAGGACAGCAAACTTCTTGTCAGTAGGCTTCTAATATTTACATAAAAAATTTTGTCCCTGAAGGAGGGAAAAAAACCCAACCAACATAACAAAGGCAGGCAGTGAAGATAGTGTATGTCTGTGTACACTTTGAAAGATATCAGACTACAATTTTTGTGGAGGAATGGTCAGCGCTCTGCTTGGCAAGATTGTTACAGCAGTTCACTAATGAAAAGCTGAATATTGTTTCCAGACGCAGTTTTGGTATTTTCAGCTTCTGGCTGTTGGACTAAGTATCACCTAACTTACCCTGAAACGTGACTTTGGTTGTGGAGTCAAGCTAACAGCAGGGAGACAAAAAAATGCCATAGAGGTATCAAAAACTAACACCTCAAAATAATTTTGCTAACAAATATTTGAAGGGGTAACATCTTCAGCAGATTTCAGGCCAGGTCAGGTAGCACCTTTTATTTCTGGAATTGGTGTAGAGCGTGCTCTGGGTGATGTGACAGAAATGTGCTCGTGCCTGACCCAGGCTGAATTTTTACTGTGATGGAGCTGCTATAATATTATAGGCTTAATATCAGTGACTGGTGAGTCCTGGCTTCTACTAATCTTCAGTGGTGCAACTGCCAGTGATTCTTTCTGCGTCATGATGCTATCTATTTTTTGGGGTTTTTTTTTTTGTTTGGTTTGGTTTTTTTAGCTTTTAAAAGAAAAAACACAGACAAATTAATTTTACATTTTTTTTTCATTAAGCTCAGGAAATGGTTTAAAGGTTTTGCCTTTAAAATAACAGGGCAATGAGTCATTTTGTAGCCAGTCATCATAATAGTGTAGGAAGTAAGTCAGGATAAGATCAGAGGAGTTCCCGTACTCAGTATTAATATATACATATGAAATATATAACTAGGAATTAAATAAATGAATATTCTTTTATTTATATACAGATTATTTTTACATTTAATATATCTTTACATTTAATGGATCTGTAGAGTTACTTGGCTTTATTTCTCAAGTCCTCAAGTCTTTATTGTTTAATCATCACTAAGAGTATCTTTCTGTATGGATAAGATGCAGATATAAATAAGTCTCTCTTCAGTGAACAGTATCACAGTATGAATAATGAAAAGGGAATCAAGTTGTTACTGAGAACTGGCAGCTTGTCTCCAGAACCTTCATAAATTTGTTCAGAGAAAGTGTTTATTAAACAATTTCAAATACATGTTTATAAGTTTGTTCTCTATGAGCAGACATAAAGACCACCCATTTCTGATTGCAAACTATTTCCTATGAACATTTCAATCACATGTATAAATTCTAAGTAGTGAATTTTCTTGTGACTTTTCTGATTTTTTTATATTTTTTAAAAAGCTTTGTTCTGTCTCTGTGTAAAAGAAACCTGGCTTGCACTATCATTAAAAGTAGTGAAATATGTGAATTCATTTATCATGAAACTAATGAGAAAATAATCTCAGCTGCAAAAAGAAAATGATAAACAAGAAAAACATCAGTCTTTAATTTTCTTGTTACGCCTCTAGGCAGCTTGTTAAGTCATAGTGAAGTTAGATAGTATACATGATGTAAAAACTTCTAGAGTAAACTTTATAGAACAAACCACTGAAGCTGGTGTAATTTTGTTTATGTATGTTGTTAACCTGTCATCAAAAAAACCTCAAGTAGGGCATTAAACAAACAAATGTAAAACATTATAGAGAGCTTTGATATGTGACAGGAGGTCTTTCACATACACCTAGTTTGATTTTTTCGCATTATTCAGACAGCCCTCCTACAGTGGTTAGTGATACTCCTAAAAATAGTGTGTAGGTTTGTTTCTAGCATAAAAAAGGGGAGGTTTTAAGTGGAAGCATCCCTTTTTGCCACAAAGGCAATGAACTATTACAAGTTTATTTAAAAAAACCTCACCAACAAAGTTTTAAAAGTGCCATTGGAAGAAGTAGGGAACCACTCTGTCTGCAGGACGACAGAGTGACCACTGAAATATATAATTTGAACCAATGTGTTACTTTTTAGTACCAGTTATTTCCTGACTTCCAGTTGCATTCAGACAGTTACAATTATATGGCTGAGGGATGGGGAAACAGGTGGAGGCAAATTATACCTATGCTGAAATAGCAGCAGTGCTGCAGACAGCAGGACGGTGTGCTGGTCACTCCTGCTCCAGGAGTCAAAATTCTCCTCCTGCTGACTGCTGCTTGCACTTATTTAAGAATAATCTTCTATCTTCAAACCAATCTTCACAGTGGGATGAGGAAAATGCAGTCCCAGCTGGTAGAAGTCCAAAATCCATGTTTGGGGTGGCGGTCCCTGCAGGGCTGCGTGCCCTCAGCCTGTGGCTAGGTTTGTCTTGTGTCTGCCTTTTTTCCACTCTAATAACAGACAAGGTTATGGGATAGTAATAAAAAAACTTAATCTACTAAAGCATGCAACTGTATGCCTGCGTAAAAACTTGGAAACCCAGAAAAGACTTTTTTGTCTTTTCAATTTTGGATGTTACTTAGCAAGAAGATCTCAGTGGTGTCCATATTGCCGCTCTGGAGAGTGGACACTGGCAGCTGCTTCTCCACCTGAGGGCTGGTTTGCTCTGGAGGCCTCCAGGTTGCATCTTGCCCTGCTGGTATGTGAGGAGTGCCTCTGAGTTACTATGAGCAGTTTACCTGGATTTTGTTGCTCCAAGGTTTCCTCTTGCCTCTCAAGCAGCTTTCTTTTACCGTGTGCTTTTACCAAGAGGAGTCTCAAGTTAAAGCACATACCAGGTTGGTTGTGAGGATTCATATTTCCTTCTACCCCTTGCTTCATTGAATTAGGTTTAAAAATAAAATACTTTTATTCTTAAACTTCCTTCTCCATTGTTTTGTGTGTGATGGAGAGCATCATTCTTCTCATCTGTCTGCCTTCCTTCCCCATGCACTTCCCTGAAATTACTCCTCTATTGTGTTCTTAATTAATTACACTCTTCCCATCTTCAGGTTTGATAATTCCACACCCCACACCCCCTTTTGACTTAAAGATTGTGGCAAAATCCCGTCATTTGTGTATCAAGAGACTTGCTCATTGTATCTCTGTAAGGTATCTTGCAGCATCTGTTTTTGCCACAGAGACCATTAAAAACACAGTACTAAATGGGAGGCAGTGCATCTTTTTCTAAATTACTTTGTCCTTTCATGCCACCCTCTTCTATGCCTTTTACAGTTTTGTGGATCCTGCTGTCATCATTAAGGGGAAAGAATTTTTTGCCTTTTTGCTAGGTAGAAAGACATTTTAAAAGAAGTCTGTAGTATAATACCATGGCTTTATTGCCTCACTGGCCATTTATTTCCAAGGCGTACAAAATACTTCTCCTTATGCAAGGAGATGGAAAAAATGAAGGTAAATAAGGGATAAGAGGTATAGGTGTTTGGCCCCTCAATGTCATATGGCGTTTTCTCAGCACGAAAGACCTGGTAACAGAGTCCCCAGTATCTCCCAAGTGAAACCTGACCATCAAGAAATAGGAACAGCAATAAGGGCTTTTTGCTTAGTGATTGGCAAAGCTCAGTACTGTGGCTGTTGTTGAAAGCAGTTGAGAAACTTTGCTAGAGGTCAGATAAAAAAAAAGTGAGTCAACAGGGAAACATTAGGGATAATGAAATTCCAATATGATTAGTTTTTATATAACCTTGTTGTTGCACATTCTCCATTGCTGGCAGGCTAAACAGAGGGCTCCTGATCCAGCTGTAAAATCTGTAAGAATTTGGTTTGGGTTTTTTCCACCTTTTCTGTGTTTGGTGGTCTGATTTCTTTCTTGCAATGCCTGCTCATCTTGCTAGGATATTTCAAAAGCATCCTAAATGTGGCAAATAAGTTCTTTAATCTTCACTAGCATAAGGAACAGGGTTGGGTGGTGCACAGTGCCCAAAGCTGGGTTTACAGTGATGAAGACCTTTCAACCTTTCAGAGGGAGAAATTAGGAAGAAGTTTCATCCCAGGTCAGAATGGGAAATCCAAACCAGAGGACAGGGTTTGTTGGAAGACTCTTCTGGAAGTTCTGGAAAGTCAGCATGGGAGGACACACTAGGAGATGGAAAACAACTGGAAGAAGTACAAGTATCATATAAAAATGTTATTTGATTTCTTCATACTCATCTTTGAATAAAAGTAACCAGTTTCTTAAAGCTCTTAATTCCAATACAGTAAAGTTTGGTAGGTGGTTCTCTATTTAGCTAGAAGTTATTTAGCTTTAAGAGTGATTTTCCTGCACCCATCTTTTCAACTCGCGGGAACGGATTAAACAGGACTCCAACAGCACCAATCACTCCAACACAAAATCAGGAGCAAGCCAAGTCTTGTAGAGTGAATTGCAATTAAATTGCAAGTGGGAGACATTTTCTAGTGGTAAAACATCAGCTAGAGTAACCTCAGTCTGCAGCAGCACAGCTCCCACGCACAGCCACTTCTCTAAATGGTAACAGGTTGGGGTTTCTTTAATTGAGGGAGGTGTGTGTGTGTGGGGGGGGATGTTCTCTATGGCAATACTTTTAACACATAAGAAGAATCTGTGCAGTAGGAAATGTATCTGATTCTTTTGTTTAAACCTCCATAAAATGCAAGAATAGTGACTTGGCTTGATTTGAAAGTGTAATTGCTATGGTCTGTATCTTAGCATGCTCTGTGGGTGAGTTTGTGTTTGGTGCATTTTTCATGTCTTGCTTTAATTAATCAGTTTCAGTTTAGTCTGCACTTTATCAGTGCTGCCCGAAAACTTAGCAAACAGCATTCGCCACAGTCACAGTGTGAGAAGGATTTCAAAGACTCTTCACCAACACTTGGTATTGTAAGGAAAACAGAAAATCTGTAGGTCAGTCATTACAGTTACGTTTACATTAATGTGAAAAAATAAATAAGCCAGTTTTCTCCTTTATTTCTGCAAGGACTTTTGGTAGGAAGAAGATAGGCATTAAATCATGTTTGACTTGTTTTATGTCCCTTGACTTGAAGTGGTGAGGCTGTAGCCTAGGAGATGCTGTGATGTTTTCCAGATAGAAAAAATTATCTCACCCCATCTCTTATGTTGTTTTATTTTAAGTGGAAAGAGAATTTCAGATTTAGATTTGAGGAATAGTTTATGTAACTTTTCATTGTTTCAGTAAAGTTTAGCATGGTTGTAAACCTTATTGCTAATTTTGAAGCCATTCAGTATTCAGCAAACAATGTTATTGTTCCTTCCCCAACTATTTTAAATATAGAGTGAGAATTGAGCATAATTTGATGTCTTTGGTGTGCGCTTTCTTATTCTTCACTATAATGATATAGTTGGAAGAAAGGAAGGAGTCAGTGCTATTGATTTACAGTTGCCTGAATTGCTAAATTTGGGACTACCTAAAGCTGAGAGATGCTTTAATCTGGCTTTTCATTAAGCATAATGAGTTAGCAAATAGCAGCAGTCCATAAAAGAAGGAGAGAAAGCATGATAATTATGTAGCATGGAAAGAATATGAACCATTCTCAACATTGTGAAGCTGATGAGTTTTAATATATTTATTATGATTTTGTCTAAGAGATTGCAGAAGGTTCAGAATGGGTCACTGATTAAAATCTGTGCCTGCTTGTGTATCACACTATGATGTGTGTGATCACACTATGATGTGTGGACTTCGACCACACTAATATTGCTGAAAGAGCTGCTTCGCAAACCTGAGTGACTGCTCCAGCTCTCGGGCAGTTTATGAGGAGTGGAGTTGGTGGGGATTTGGTGTCTCCACCAGACTAAGGATATGCAGAGATGTTCAGCCTGCTGTGTTTTTCCATGGGTGTGAGATACAAGCTTTGTGCTACCAATGCATCTTTAAGCTGGAGCCATTCCAGGGCAGATACATGCCTGTCCGCTGCCTCTGCTGAGCATCGTGGAAAGCCCGCTGCACCTCAGCTGCCGGTGAGCTCCAAAGGTGCAGCAGCGATGAGCTCCTTGTGTGGTTGGATGATCCTGGCATGCCCAGCTGCCTCCTGTGTCCTGTGCAAACATCTCAATGAGCAGAGGAGTTCAGCCCAGCACCTCTTCAGGTTGTCCCTGAAATACTGGAAAGCTTATCAGCTGGCTCTTCAGAGATGTGTGTTAAGAGTATCCAGAAAGGGGTAGAAAAATATCATCTCTCTGAACAGAGTGTCCAGGAGACCATGGAAAAACAAAGAGTGTATCAGCAACCTTAGCAGGGTGGCTTCATAATGAGCTAACCACAGTAAAAGGTGCCTGTGGTGGTAAAGTCCTCCTCAGTTCCTTTTCTTCCAGCCCTGTACTACTCGGCAGGTCTCATGGCCACAGAAGCTGTTTCATTATAGCTGGATGGAGGGACGTGAAAAATCGAACAAATATTTTTGTGTCTGTTGCATGTGATCCTAGAATAGTGCCTCTGGCGAGATGGAAACTCTCAAAACATTAAAAAAAGCCTTGATGTATTAACATAATTTTATAATTGTGTGTTCTGTTTCTGGAGATTCTTACACCTACATATCAATAAATGGACTGGGAGTTTCTTTTTCATTTCAGACGTTTCAGTTACTCATTTAGAAACAGCACACACAGCGTGGTAATAAACCCGTGGTACCTGATGGATGGTGGCCAAGTTTATGTTTTTAAAATTGTTTGCAATTAGATGGATCAAACAGAAATTGCAGAGTACAAAACCAACTTCAAAAAATTGTAAAAATATGTAGTTCTGAGAAGTGCTGTTTCTTTCATGAAAAAGCTAACTTTCCCTCACCCATCCTCCACAGTTTCTGTCTACTTGTAGGTATGTGGGAGAGATGGGGGGAAGCAGGATGGCTCAGGAATATTTGTATACTTGGGTGGTGGAGAGGTCTCCAGCCTCACTGGTATTTTTCTTCTGATGTGAAAGGAAGGTATGTTATTGGCTAGAGTAGTCAGCCGTGAAGATAGTAACTCAGGTATTTGGCAATATTTCCAAGATTATTTTTTAAGCACCTCATGGAAAAATTTCCTAATTTCTGGGGAGGATTTCTCCTTGCACTCCCAACTGGATGAACTTGTTTTGCTGTTTTTATTTTAAAATGTGGGCATTTAAATCTCAGTTTAAGAGCTATCCTGTAACTATGAATATATAAAATATATATGTTGATTTAATATACTTTTCAATACAGAATCACTCAATGTATGCAAGAATATTTACTTCCTTTGCAAATTTATTATGTGACCACATATTCAATATATTATTTTCCTAAATAACATATTTATTGCTATGTAGCTCTAGTGTGATATTTTAAGAACAAGAATTTAGGATATAATTTATGGTATACATACTTACAAAACCCAAATGATTGAGATGAATAGCCAGCCTCTGATGTTCTTGGAGCTCCTGAGTGATAGCTGAATGCATGAACATCCCTGCTTGCATTCCTGAATGGTCCGTAAATTACAGATACAGTATTCACGATTGAGAGATGTCTGATTTTAGACACAAGTGTTTATACAACCAGTAGTGCGAATGCATTTCTACTATAGACTTTAATTTTCTGTGGCTAAATCTGTTTTCTGTTGTAAAAAAATATAGCCAAACTGTATAATAAAAAGGTAGTTATACTGTCTAGTGCATCAACACTTAGGGTCAGAGTTCTCCTTGAGGCAGGACTGGGAGTTGGGGAAGCTGGAATGGATTTTCAATTTTCTGGAGGTTTTTGTGGGGTTGTTTTTTCTTTTTTTTTCCTTATCTCATTCTTCTACAGATACCTTTATGCATCAGTTATACTGGGAATCCTTTTGTTTGCGGTCAGTACAACATAACGCGTATAAAAACAGTGATGTAACCTTATTTGACATTGGAGATTGCAGTGCAGATTGGAATCCTGTTGTGTTAGTTTTACATAGAGGGGTAATGTGTTTATGGTATGGTATGGCTGACAGATCCTTAGGTCAAGGATGCACACAAAACCATAGGCAAAAATGAGAACAAAACCTGTTTTTTTCATCTCTAAAATAGTGCATTAAGTGTTTTTCCACACTCCTTAAACAAAATAAAGTTTATCAATGAAATGTTTGGGTTTTTTCCATTAAAATTATCAAGAACAAAGAAAGCATGGGAACACGTCAGTTTTACTGAAATATTTATTATGTTGGAGAAAAGCAAAGGCATTGTGAAAAATCTTTCATTCCAGAAGGGATTTTTATTTTGAAATTTCATTTGTATGTCTTTTGGAAAAAAAACAACCAACAACAAATGACCTGACAAAATAATGCAATTTAATTTTATAAAAATATTGAGATTTTTGCATTTTACTTACCTTTTTTTTTCCCTGTCTGAGCTCAAACTCTGGAAAACAGAACATTTAGGGTCTATTTTAAACAGCTAACCACATTCTATTGCTCAGAAATAGGGATGCTTTTTTATTGCTTTGCTTTTGCTAATTCAAAGTAGTTTCATAACCAATCAGGTTTCACAAATTCTCACAAAGCATAGAAGATGCTCTCCTCTGGTCTCTTCCTCACTTGGGAAGTTAAAACATCTGGAGGTGCTCCAGCAGCCCAACAGTCTGTCCCGTGAGGCAAGAGTTTGGGAGTTGCTGGGCAGGAGATGCTGTGGAACTGGCAGTCCCAAACCTGCATGTGCTGACAGCTTGCCAGCCTGAGGATGCAGATGTTGCCAGCTGAAAAGAATTTTGCCTGTTAATATTTATAAACAAGGAAATTCCCTTGTGACAGAGGGGTGTGCTTCTAGCTGCAGCATTACAGAATCACAGAGCAGGAGGGGTTGGAAGGGACCTCTGGAGATCATATAGTCCAACCCCCACTAAGGCAGAATCACCTAGAGCAGGTTGCACAGGGTCGTGTCCAGGTGGGTCTTGAGTGTCTCCAGCAAGGGAGACTCCACAGCTTCTCTGGGCATCCTGTCCCAGTGCTTTGCTACCCTCAAAGTTTTTTCTCCTGTTCAAACAAAACTTCCCATGTTCCAATTTGTGCTCATTGCCCCTTGTCCTGTCACTGGGCACCACTGAAAAGAGTCTGGCCTCATCCATCAATATAAGATGGATCAGATCCCCTCTCAGTCTTCTCCAGGCTAAGCAGCCCCAGCTCCTTCAGCCTTTCCTCATGAGAATATGTTGGTCTGTAATATGACTGGTATTCTTGGATGGCATGGTGTGCTTTATTCAGTGACTGGTTCAGCTTCTTTTCAGGGGTCAGCCACTGGAAAATAGTTTGGTCCTGTAAGCCTGTGCTGATCACAAATTCCTGTGAACTCCTGTGGTGTGTTTCTGTTTGGAGTTTTACACTACTGAACTAAAGCCCCTGTGCTACTCAGGCTAGCTCCAGAGCACATCTAGGGTTCATTTAATTATTCACTGCACACATTCTGAATTTTTTTTCCTGGAATTTATTTTAAAAAAATAATTGTCAAAATTCTCTCCCTGTACCCACAATTTTAATTCTTAGTTTGTAACTCCATCTGGAAATTGCAACTTTTGGAACTTGTGATCTAGTGAAATTTATGCCTTTGGGTGTGACAACTTGAGCTAAGTGGCTAAAGATTTCCATGTCAGACAAACCTGGATTTCCAACAAGGTATTTATCAGCTTCGGTTTGAATAAAAGATCTTGTAGGGAAGGAAGTTAAACACAGCTTTCAAGTGATAAATGGTCAGCCTTTGTATTAAATCTTAGTGTAGAAATTTTAATAAGTAGCAAATGTAATAAATCTGTTTAATCCCTGAGACATGTAGTATTGCTTTTCAGTTATTTATTTATGTGGAATTCAGGAGGGCCAGAATGAACCTTATTTTTAAAATATTGACTTTATATCCTGATGCCTTTTAAGAAATGCAACTAATTAGTCTGCTTTTTGCTCATAGGGCTTGCTACAAAATCAAGTATAATTTAATCTGTTTTCAGATCTCGACCCCTTTTCATCCAGCTATTCAAAAACCGTTACAAATGTACATACTTGTATTCAGTGCTGTTACTCATCTGCTGTGCTTAAGCTAGAGAATGTTCTTTGGGCTCTGTCTGTTACTTGCTGCTAAGCCTATTCCCATTTTCCTTCCCTGTTCATCTATGGGATATTTAATGTCCATATATTGTTGTAGATTCCTTATAGTACCTGTTTGTGTATTCACACTTGGGATGTGGTTGCCATGTTGCAGAGCAGCACAAACTTTTTGTAGTAGTTTGTGGTAGTTCGCATGAGAGGAAGAGTCCTGAATAGGAGCACCAGTAACATGTAAAGATGATGTATCTGCATCATTCATGTACAGGTGTGAGGTTAATTGGTTTAATACCTGCTCAAAATGAATTCACACCTTTAAAAGGAGCTTGTTGAGCAGCTGTGCAGTTGTTTTCTTGAGAGGAAAAGCCTGTTGATCAGAAGGCTGACAGTCTTTGAGCTGGAGAGAAGCAGTGTTCCCTGCTGGATAAGCCTGACTTGGAAAAGCTTAAAGAAGCGGAATGTGCAACTGGTTGTAGGAATGTATCACTGTGTGTAAGGGTTGACAGTTGCTGCTGATTGACTGACCTCAAGCAGTGGGGAGATTGCAGAGGTGATGTTCTTGAAATATAGGCTATGGTTTGTTTATGAGCCAGCCCAAAGAGAAACCCCATGAGAAGTAGGGTGGCTTTGCCAGTGAAGCTCAGGAGGTGATATTGAGCCTGTACACTTCTTAACTTTTATTTTTGCATGTGGGTTTTTTCTTGTTTTCTTCATGCTGTGACATTTAGCTTGACTGACATTTTCAAATGTACAATAATTGAGATCTGTGTTTTTTAACCTTAAAGAAAAACATTGTAGGAATAACTAGGCTTCTGTGGTGATGATGTTGGGTCAGGGCTGAGGGAGAAACATAATCTTATTTTAAAGCAAGCAGAAGAAGACTGAAGAATCTGTGACCAGCGATTGCATAAAGTTTTTCTCAAGAGTTGGAACTGATGCAACAGTTGGTGCTTGGGACTGTGCAATCTTGGATTTTCATTTTTCCATATTTTTTTTCTTTTTACTGCTGTGTCATTTTATGCTGTTAAGGTTTCTTGTACTGCCGTGCTGACATTTTATTCTGTTGTACTGGGAAGTTTGTCTTTTTCCTCCCCATAACACTCTAAACAATTTTTGGGCTTTGTGTGATTTTTTTTTTATTACTATTTTTAGTTTTTTGGGGATGTCCAATATCCTTCTGAGTCTGAAGATTTATACAGATGTGATTGTTGACTTAGTGACACTGTATAACCATTTAGAAAATAAAACCTACAGATTTGTGAGGGAGGCTTTTGAGACTCGGAGAGTAACAAGTGCAGCTGTTGTCAACCAGTGGTTTAGAATATACTGCTCTGGCTTTCTAGAGCAGTGTCCTAAGAACTCTGAACCTTCTTTACATGTATCCTTGCGGCCCCCAGCTAGGACTGGGTCCTATGGTGGTTATCTGCTCAGTGGCAGGCACTGCTGAACTCCTACTTGGCATTTTGTGTTAATAGTTGGTTTGGGGGCGGGGGGGAGAGTGTTTTGTTTTTTAAATCCTCACACTGTCAGGAAAGTGTCTCCTGTGTTTTCCAGTGTAGCTCTGTCTTAACCTAAATGGTGCTAGACAGATCCAATCACTTTACTTATCTCAGTAAATTTAGTTTCTGAAGCAGGAACTGTGATGGCTTCTGTAGCTATGCGTATGCTCAGGGATTGCATTTATGCTGATAACCGTGTATGTTTGAAAAGGAATGAGAAGCCATTCCATATTTTTCCTTTTCCAAAGAATGCTGGATTTCAAGAATAATATTACTGAGTAAAACTTTGTTTAGCAGAAGGGGTCCTTACCTGCCTTGGATTATTTGGATGAACTAATAAGTATTTGTGAGATACCAAGTACTCTATGTGGCGATGATGTTTCTAGGATCAACCAAACACAAATACAGAGCACTATAATGTCTTCAACTGAGGGAGTTCAATCCTTCTGGCTAAAGTAATCTGTTAAGAGGAACTTCACATCTGGCACAGAGGTTTTTTGCTTCTTTTTCTTCTGGTTGGTTTGGGGTTTTTGGGTGGGGTTGTTTTTGGGGGTTTTTTTTGAGAGGATGGTGATGTTAGGGTTTTTTTTCTGTGTACTGATCCGCATGAAATAACAAAAAATCGTGTTCTTATTTCAATGAGGTTGAGTAGCACAATGTGTCTGTTACATGAAATGAGTTTTTTTCCAGTGCATCCAGGAGAAGGAAATAGCCAGAAAGGTTGTAAGAGCTTGATCACCCTGGACTCTTCAGAATGGGTTCAGGGGAAATTGCACAAGCAGGAGAGTAACCATTTGGTAATTCCTTTTATGCAAAGAATAGGACAGGAATTACGGTAGGATTTCTGTGTTGTCCTACCTGGTGACGTCTGTAATTATGTAACTTCAAGGCTCTTTGTAGTCTTCTGGAGTCGAAATTCTTGAACTATATTTATAACAGGTGAGTAAGGTTTGAACACGCAATTTTGCTTCTGTTGATTTAAAATTGTAGGCTATGTTGAAAACCAGCAATTAGCTCTGTCATCTTGGTGTCAGATGTGGAAGTCTTTCAGACCTACCTTAAAAATGGGAGTTGATTCATGTTTTATTTGTCTTTCTAGTCACTAGAATTATGAGCACACATTTGTTTTTCCTTGCAATGAGTTAGGTACTGATAGTGGAAATAAAACTGCATGATTTCCTTTGGTGTCAGTACACTTTATGTGAACTTCAGACACTCTGAAAACAAGACAATTTTTATAAGTATTTAAGATTGAGTTACCAACACAGCTGTACTGTGCTCAGACCATTCCTTTTTCAAGGCTTGCTCACATTCTTGAAACATTCTGAAAAGCCTGTTTCTCTTTGCTTCAACTCACTTAGAGACCTTTTTGCCCCAGATGTTGTAATTCCCACTGACAGCTACTAGATGGGATTCAGAAGCAAATTCTAAATAGAATAAACTCTTAAAAAAAATTGGACTAGAGACTTAAAGCCTGTCTCATCATTGAACAGAGTCATAGTTGAACAAAGAGCCTGTGGCTGAACAACTGACAAGAAATGTGTTGATCTTCACAAAAATGAAACAATTGTAGGAAAGACCTCTGCTCTACACTGCGCTGGTGCAGCCTCACCTCGAGTACTGTGCGCAGTTTTGGGTGCCACAGTACAGCAGGGACATAAAAATATTGGAGAGCATCCAGAGGAGGGAAATGAGGATGGTCAAGGGTCTGGAGGGGAAGTCTTATGAAGAGAGGCTGAAGCCCCTTGGTTTGTTCAGCCTAGAGAAAAGGAGGCTGAGGGGACGCCTCATCGCAGTCTACGGCTACCCAACAAGGGGGAGCAAAGGGGCTGGCACCGACCTCTCTTTGGATACCAGAGATAGAACCGGAGGGAATGGCATGAAGTTGTGACAGGGGAGGTTTAGGTCGGGTATCAGGAAGAGGTTCTTTACTGAGAGGGGGGTTGGGCACTGGAACAGCACCCAGCTTGACTGAGTCCAAGAAGCATCTGGACAATGCACTCAGTCACATGCTCTGACTTGGCTGGCCCTGTGTGGAGCCAGGAGTTGGAAGTTGTGTCAGCAAAAGAGTAACAACTTGACTATAGCTGAGTTGCCTTTTTCTGCCTGTTTTGAATTACAAAAGCATTAGTGCATTAGACTTCCACCTAATTTTGCTTTGTTCTTTTACTATCTCTTGCTAATTAAAAATGGAAATGCAGCAAAACAATTCTCTAAAGGTCACTCCTCTAATTTTGTAGTTAAATGAAATATTTACCGTAGAAATGTTTTACACATGAATATTTACATATGCTTGTTGCTAATTTTAAAAAACCTACAAACACAACTAAATCAAATTTTAAATTTATTTGGTTCCTTTCATGATGTTTTTTTCACCTAAAATTGTTAGGCATGATGTTTGCTTTTCTGATTGAAAATTAGATGGACCTATTAGTGTTATAGTATTTCACTGATACTTCCAGGAAATGGTGTTTGTTGGTGGGACTGGCAAACACAACTCTCCTACCAGCATATTCCCATATTGCAAATAAGAGTTATTCCAAAAAAAATGAGCCTTATTCCAAAAAAGAATTAAACATTCGTGCTGTAAGATGTTCATTGTCATTGCTGCAACAGGTGGAGATAAGAACAAAAAAGGAAAACCATGAATGGTAGTTTTGTCTTGGTTTAAGATCTTATGTGCACGGACCAGCCCCAAAATAGCTGGCTCGAGCTCTGACAGTGGGGCTGCAGAAGCCACGCTGACACCATGTGCTGGAGAAAAACAAGTCACACTGATGCTTGAAGCCAGTGCTCTCTGCCACCGCTGTGTGCGACACTGCTGGCAGCACGTCTCCATGCACAGATCCGGTTCTCCAAAGAGATGGTACACAACTACCTTTAGCTGTGGCATGTCACCCAAATTGCTGTGAGATGTAGCTGCATGGGCTCATTGACAGGTGAGTGCCTGTCTCAGTCAAGTGCTTTGGGCTCAAAAGAGGAGTTTCAGATTATCACCCATCAAACCACTCACATTTTCTCCATGAAACCTTTTCTCCTTGGCTCCTGGAACAGAACTGATGAAAAGTTGGATATTGTCTGCTTAACTTTCTTAGAATTTGCTTCTGCCTTCCTGCTTGGCTGCATCTGTTGCTGTCTCTTGCGTTATCTACATCCAGATTATCTAACCTTCCGGGGATGCATCATCTCTTTGCATGGTAGGGTAACCCCCCTCCACTTTCTCAATTCCCAAGGCTTTGATCTGATCTTTTTTCCTCCCTTTAGGAGGAAATTCTTTCAGTGTGATCACAAGAATGGCTTCCTTACAAGGAGGAGTGAAGGGGCTGGGACAGATCTCCTCTCTTTGGCGACCAGTGATAGAACCTGAGAGAATGATATGAAGCTGTGACAGTGCAGGTTTAGGTTGGATGTTAGGAAGGGGCTCTTTACTGTGAGAGTGGTTGGGCACTGGAACAGGCTCCTCAGGAAGTGGTCACAGCACCGACCTTGACTGAGGTCAGGAAGCGTCTGGACGATGCACTCAGTCACATGCTCTGACTTGGCTTTGTGTGGAGCCAGGAGTTGGACTTGATGATCCTTATGGGTCCCTTCCAACTCAGGAGATTCTGTGGTTCTTTGAGATCTGGACATTTGCAGCATTTTGTTTTAAAATGTACCATTTTAGTAACTAATCTGAAATAAAAGCAAGGCAAACCTATTATATAGTAGTATAAAATTAATTTAGGTATGAACAAAGAACGTGTGTAAGCTGTACACCCACACACAACAATCCTCCTTTGGATCACTTTTGTGCACACCATTCCTCTGGTGAAGTTGCTTTGGGCAAATCAGGAACAGTTTTGTTTTGTGAAATTAAGGGAAAGACAGGAATGTAACTGCTTGGTAGACAAAACCAAACCCAAACTTAGCAATAACTGTACTTTGGTAATAAAATAATTGAATGATTTTAAAAATATCTATATTTAAAGTACTTTCACAGTACCGAAGCTGTGATACTCTACAACTCTGCTATAGATTCATTTCAAATTAGGAAAAATTCTCATACCACACATCTTTAAATAGCCATGCTCCTATGTGTGCATACATTCCTTACTGTTCCTTACAGCATTTATTTATTGATGGGGGCTTTGTAAATGCAAGAGAATTGGATTATGTATTATGCTAAACACATCCCCCTATTGTTGTTGTTTCACTGTACTGCTTAAGCTCCAAGTAAGAATTTAAATTTTGTGTATATTTTAAAGAAACATATTTTCAGGTAAAATTTTGGAAAAGTAGCTATTTTTAGAATTCTGACAGTCCAGAATATTCAGGATGACCTAGGGATAAATGTTATTTGAAATTTCAGCTTCATTCTTAGTCTTTTCCGTTTATGTTTTCCTTTCTGCAGAAAATGAATGCACAAAGATAGTTTTGGTAGGTTTAGGAAACAGATGATAGCACACAGATTCCGGAGTGTGATGTTTTGATTTTTTAATTAATGTTTTGTTTTGCAAACTTCAAAGCAGGTCAGCAGAGGGCCGAGCTCAGGGTTTGATGTCAGCAAGTGCAAATGGCAGAGGGGCATCTGCACCTAACTGTCTGTGTGAAGGGTGTGGGGATTGTTTCTATTTATTTGAAATTTTCTTAGGTCTTCAGAACTAAAAAGTTGGCAAAAGTTATCTAATCAAAGCTGCTCAGTCAACAAATGACATCAAGCAGTAACCTTCTCTCTCTCACCATATTTCCTTTGAACTACAAACTATTTATTACTGCTAGAAATTACCTCATCCATCATAGCAATGTAGCATTTTTCTGCATTTTGCTATGTGGTAGGTTCATCAAAGCTGGGCATGTGAAGGAGGTGAAGAATAATATCCTCCTTAATTGAATTTGCAGATTGGAATGTAGGGAGGAGGAACCGCCCGTGCTGGCGCCTGGCCAGTGCCCTGGGTTATCAGCCTCCTGCTAATGAGAAATGCTTTTATGACCGCACCGACCAGGTGCCAGGATATGAAATACACGTGTTTGCTATTGTGCTTGGGTCTAGCATGGATTAACTTAACACGGGGATGCTGCCTGTGTGCACGCGGTCTTCCTCTGGGCTGACTTGGCTGCTGCATGTGAGATGGGTGAGCTCACTTGAGTGCACTGGGGAGTGAGAACGGGTGCCAGGCGTTATCACAGAGAAATAAAAGCACTTCTTACCTTAATGATTTGTTCATATGACCTTGGTGTTAGAAGGAATCGTTTTGCCTTCTGACATCATTATCAGCAGCACATCACTTTTCGCTGCTCTTTCTAGTAAAGGAGAGATGCTACTTGGGATATCCAGAGCTGACCTGATGTGCACACAGGTAATCAGAGCAGGTGTAACGCCAAGTTCAGTTTTTGCAAAGAATAATGTGGCATCACTTTTCTTGCTGTCCCCAAGCCTTTGCATTAGCACTGTTTTATTTCTTTGTCTTGTTGGTCATGCCAGTCGTGTATGTGAGTGTCACAGATTTGTTTTTTCCTCAGAGTATGGCGGCATGGGCTTGGATTTCTCCTATAGCATTGCGGTGGCAGAAGAGCTGGGACATATCCGCTGCGGAGGTATTCCTATGGCTATTGGAGTGCAAGCTGGCATGGCTACTCCTGCTCTTACAAGGTAATTTTCAGAAAGTTTGGTTTAGCCTAAAACCCAAGTTGTCATCTGTTTAGGCCTAAAACCCAATCTGTGTAAGGTTAGAAAAGTAAAATTACTGTGCACATTTATTTTCTAGTTGCTCTTCGGCAATGCTTGAGGAAGGAACCTGCTCTATACCTTTTTTTAATGTTAGAATGATAAAACATGTGCTTTATTTAAAAATTAGTAGATGCTATGTTTACAAACATAGAACCTTGGTGCCACGACCAATAAAACAATTTTACTTTCAGAATCCACCTATTCATTTTTGTGGCTTTTTCTTAGCCAGATATCCCAGTGCAGTCCCACAAAGTATGCATTTACTTGTGGTAAGTAGGATCAGTCTAATTCTATTTTATAGTTTGCTTGTTTTTTTCCAGGTTTACAGGGTGTTCCTCGCAGGCTGAATTTTCAGAAATAATGATCAATATTAATCTGAGTCAGAGAATTTGTGGCACATGTGCGTGCTTCCTGAATACACCCATTCTATGCAGTTACTCATTTTGCTTTTACACACCTGCTTGTGTCAGTGCTCCTCTTCTATCACTTGCTGTCATTCAGGCTCCTGCACTTTCTGAAGCTGTTTTGGTTTGGCTTTTTTTCCTCCCTTAATAAAAGTGGCAGTTGCCAACATCTTCATGTAGTAGTTCCATATCAAAACAGAAGTTTGCAAAACTAGAGGGATGTGACAGGCTGGTTCAGCAGTTTGCCCCTGGAATATGGATATGCCTAAAATTCTGGATCATAGTGGTGGGGATTAAATTCAAATAACGACGATGAAGTTAGAAATTTCTCTGCACAGAACAGACATACAAAAGAGGAATTCTTGCACAAAAGAGCATTTCAGGGTTGGTTGGTTGTTAGTGTGAGTTTTTCTGTTTTCCTATTTTGGATGAAAATGCCTGTAAATCCACTGAAGAACCTGAACTGTAGACTCTGTTCCCTTGACATTCCTTTGTCCTGCTAGGTATGTGTGACTTCGGAGGTCTCAGGCATGGGAAATCTTTATAAAAGTGGTTTTCTTCTTTGTGTAATACACCAAAAGCTTGCTGAAAGCATGGAGTTCATGATGTCTGTTGCAGCCATAGCTTCTGTTTCTCTCAGTCCAAGTGAGAAGAAAACTGTGGGTAAAAGAAGATGGGATTTCTTTCCATTGAAGTTTTTTTGCCTTATGTTACTCTGTTCTGCTGTAGAAACGCTATACAAATTTGTGCTAGTGAAATCCTAAAGTAGATGTTCATGGTAAGTAAATGCAAAAAATGTAATTTTTGACATTTTTGAGATGCAAACTGTGATGCAATCCATAATTGAATCCCACATCTGTATGAGCGAACTTCTCCTCCGCTGTTAAGTCAATTCCACAGACTAGTTATACAGTATAGTGTCTCACTCTAAGATGTAAAAGTGAAACTTGCTAGTGAGAAGAGAAACTTGGTGGCTACAGGAAATTTTGCACTGATGCAGCTTCACTGCATGTAGTACAGTGCATTCTAATAGCTTGTCCTGGGTCATGGATTCACACTGTGTTCACAACCTGGGTGGTTTCTTTAGAGGTGTCTGTGTAGCATGGGAATCCTAAATGAGTTCAAAGAGATAATCCAGATTTGGCATCTTAACTATGTGTTTTTACACATGATACATCAGCAATACATTAATATGGGAATCAAGCATCACAGCCTAAAAAACTCAGCGAAGATTTTCAGTCTGAAGCCCTTTGCTGACTTTCCTGACTTTGTGCTTTATTCAACACCTGCACCTGCAAACCAGCTCTGAAGGTGATACACGATGACGCTGTGCTGCCAGTATCAATTAGAGATGTTCCCTCGCTGAGATGTATAGACAGTATAGTAGTTTGAATGGATGAATGCACATATGCATGCACACACACACACACACACACAGACATGCTATACCTTTTTACATTTTCATACTTTGGAAAAACAAAGCCTACAAAATATTTAAAGTCACGATGCCTCCCAATGCTGTTTCTGCAACTTCTCTGGGTTTCTTGCTTTAGTGAGAGGCTGTGGCAAGGCTCAGTTTGTGAAGGCCTTTGAGATATTCAATTAAATGGGAAGTACATTGTAATAACAGTTTTAATTATATAAACTGCAAAGAGTATAGTCATTTTGAAAATGCTATCCATATCTGTTTGATTGTTCACTGTTCTTGCCTCTCTTCACTTCGGTCTTTATAATTCTGACAACCTTCAGAAAACTGTGTTCATACTCAAGCTTGCAAGCAACTCTGCAGATTTTAATTTATGTGCACTTCTATTGTGTAGACAAATACTGGGGAAAATAGGTTTCTTTCACTTGAAGTTGCCCAGACCTTCCCCCCTCTACCCCCCTGCCCCCATTCCTCTATGTGAAGCAGTAGAAGTTCTGAATTTGAGAACTAAATGCAAGATGCTTTGTCAGCAATGATGAGACCTTTGATGTGTCTGGTTCCAAACATAACTGTCAGATACAAAACTTCACTTCTATACATGCTTTCAAGAAGAGTTGAGAAAGGAGCTCTCAGCTGAGGCAGTGAATGAGATACATTTCCCTGGACTTGTACAAAGCTATAGGATGACACATCTGTAGGATGACACATCTGTAGTGACACCCTATCAGTGTAGAGCTCTTTTACCTTGGCAGTAGGCACTACACTTTGCTTTTTGCTTTTTTTTTTCTCCTCCTTCTCCCCCTACCTATTATTTATAGGAAAACAGTAAGGATAATGAGTATTTTGTGCAAAGTGAGTGCTATTCTGTGCTATTCTATTTCATCAGCTTATTCATCATGGATTCTTTCTCCACCCTGAACAGCTGCATATCTGGGAATTAATGTCAAAGAAGTTACAATTCTACTGTCTTTTTTCATGTTTGCTGTAAAGGAGAGAAGCTGCAGCTGACAATCGGAAAAACAGATTTGAAAAGCAGGATGATCCCCGAATTCAGCTGGGAAAAGGGTGGAAATGGGAGGAGGTCATTCAAAGAGTGGCTTTCCCACTAGCATAACATAGGGGAACCTTGGCTTTGTGTTTCTTCAAGAACAAACATACTGAGTGATCTCATTTTTGGTACTTAATATGTTAGGACATTTAAGGTATGCCAGGTCGTGCCCAGAAACAGAGCAGAGATCGTTACAGGTGCAGCTTAATACCATGAAAAAAAAAGTATAATTAATCATTGTTATTGTGCTGGCTAGTTATATTGTGTCCATAGCCAGTTGTGCCACTCCAGCATGGAGCTTCACAGGCTGCAGGTGGGTTTTGTGCTCCCCATCATCTTCCATCGGCTGCAGGGGGACACCCGCTGCACCATGGGTTTCTCCACAGGCTGCAAGGTCATCTTTCTCTCCACCACCTGCAGCACCTCCTCCCCCCACCTCTTCCCATGCCTTGGTCTCTGCACAGTTTCTTACATCTTCTCACTCCCTTCTCTGGGGGAGAAAGCAGCTGTTTGCATTTTTTTTTCTCCCAAATGTGATTCCCAGAGGAGCTGTGACCATTGCTGATGGACTCAGCCTTGGTCAGCAACCACTTCAGCCGTGAGCTGGCTGGTGTTTGCTCTGTTGGGCCTGCAGAGAGCTTCTGGCTTCTTGCAGGAGCCACCCCTGCAGCCCCCTCCTCCACCAGAACCCAGCCAAGCAAAACCTCAACAGCAGCTGAAGCAGAAGTGTGGCACGTGGCTACTGCATTATTCTTAGAGCCTAGGAGCAGAACAGAAAGACAACTGGGAGAAATTCACCTCTTGCTAGCATCTAAGAAGTAAAGTGATAGTAAGTCAGAGTTACCCTCTTCTTTGCCTAAAGGAAATCTTTATATTTCTAGGAAGTCCATGAGTAAACTATTGTGTTCTCTTTGAGATACTGTAGAATAATGCATAGATCATATAGAAGCTTTTCTTTGATGGTGAATAATGCTCAAATAGGTGAGTTCCACTGCAGGAAAACTTGAGTTGATCAAATGCTGAGAGCTGTGTTAGAAGCAACTGTTTATATTCAGAATTTCAATTTGCACTTAATAGTGTGTCATACTATTGTATCTGTCAGTTCTACTCAGAACTTTCCTTACTAATTTAATTAATTCACCTCAACCCAGCTTTTTCCCCCAGAAGCAGAAGAAACAAATGTGAGTAAGATCTGTGGTTCTACCAAGATGATTATCAGCCCACTTAAGTCAGAAAAGTGATGTGCAATAGACATATTTTCATTCAATGTAGCAATCTAACCTGTCAGAAACCAGATTTTTATATATGAGATGAATAAAGGTGACTTCAAATTTCTAATTGGCACAGCACAGAAACAGAACTATGTGGATCAAGGAAGGGTTCTTACATCTGTATTTTGCCATGGGTTTATTTTCCTTTTACAAAATTGTATACCATTGTCATTTTTTCATTTGTATTCATTTAATTCCACCAACGTTACTTCTGAAGTGTGGAGCAAGAAAGGATGGACCACTTTCATGAAACTCTTAATGTGTCACTGACTTCAGGGTTACCCAACATCAGCAAGAGGCTCTGGTTTATTGAATGTAGATTGATGTGATTGATGTATGCATGTACACATATAGACATGAATGAATATATACTTGAGAGCGATGCTAAGGCTGCACAGTTAATCACATGAGAAACTATGCTCTGGGGTATGGCCCCAGCCCAGAAAGCACACATAGTCTGGGCTGTCTTGAGCCAGAGCATGATCTCATTGCAAACAGACTTTTCTCATTCTGGAGCTGTTAAACTGGAAAGAAGTGGGCATTGCATTTCTGCAAACCTGAGATTTTTCTGGGGTGTATTTAAGATGGGTAGAAGTTTACAAAACCAACATATTTCTAACACAATAGCTAGCTGCGCTGTTTGCTGAGATGTGTCCTTCCTGCAAGGCATAGAGACCCATGATCTTCTGTAGATAATACTGCCAGACTTTTTTTTTAATTGTAAAATAATTTCTTCTGTAGTCTCATTTTGGGAAGACCCAAACTGTTTTCTGGAACTTGAACCAAGCAAACAAATATATGAAAACCCAAAACATTATTCTGAGAAAATTTCTTGTCATGGAAATCCTCTGTTGAAATAACTAAAGCCTGGCAAAGTTTTAAGCATCAGGAAGCACTGCCAAAAATCCCTGCTAGCTCCTCTTGTGATGTGATTTTGTCTAATGACTGCTCAGCTGGCTGTACTTGATCAAGCCCAAGGAAAAGAAAAAAAAAACCCCACAGCAAAGTACACTGCATAACAGACCCAGGGACTTTGTCCTAGCGTGCTGAAGGAAGGAATAAACACTCTGAACTCACTTCTAGTATTTATTTTGAATTACTTCTGTGATTATCAGCAGAGATGGGAATAGGAATTGAGTTCCCTGCATGCGCAAAGTGTTAGTGTCTGCCAGTTCCCAGTCTGTTCTCTGGGTGTCCTGTGTCCTCTGACTGTTTTATGCCAGTGTTGGAATGGAGAGGAAGGGTCGGGGTCTTAGCTCAAATGGCATCACTCCTTTGGAGGTACTGGGACAAAGTTTTAGAAGAACCGAGGTAACTGTAGCCTGCTTAGGCTGCCAGCGAGCCTAAGGAGATGAGTGGAGATGCCGACCTCAGAAGCCTCATACTGAAGAGGAGGCTGAGGAG
The DNA here is from genome assembly GCA_013400835.1 of Zapornia atra. Taxonomy (NCBI): domain Eukaryota; kingdom Metazoa; phylum Chordata; class Aves; order Gruiformes; family Rallidae; genus Zapornia; species Zapornia atra. The sequence goes on from VZTU01011430.1 coordinate 435,684, forward strand.
GAATTTGACTTTTATGGATTTCTGGTCACAGAAATTCCATACATTTCAGTCTAGCACAAGAGAGGTTCAAAAACTAGACCATGAGCTCACTATTCACGCTGCAAGACCAAATCAGTGAATGTTAATTAGGACAAAATCTACTGTGAAATGAGATGGACCTTGTTTTGAATTGATGAAAGCAGCTAACCATTGAAAAAAACAGAGGGTGCCTCTTAACTGGATTGAAATATTACCAAGTGATTTTTTTGTTTGTGTGTTAAAATGCCATCAACAGTTTGCTGTTGCCCTTTTTATTTTTCTGGGGACCCTAAGAACATCTGGGAAGAAGCATGAGTGGATTTCACTGTGTGTTTTAAATGCAGATGGGAAATATTAGTAACGAAACTACAGATATTTGCAGAGGGTGGTCATCACATGTCATAACTTTTCAGTCACCACTAAAACATGGCAAAGAGCTGTTGCAGAAGGCAGAAGATATGCAGAGACCAGGTCCTCCATCCTGTCTGACTGCAAACTGGTGCAGGACCACTGAGGGGAAAACCCAGGGAAGATGGTTACTTAGATGCGTCAGCATTTAAAAGAGCATTCATAAAGATGAGATTCTGGGCATCTAGACCACATGTGTCTTTGGGAGCAAGATGGCTGAATACTTATAAAAAGCTTGTGTAAAATGAAGCCTGGTGAAGGCTCTGAATCATAGCTTTGGAGGGTATCTATTCTGTCTTTTGGCTCTGGAGCAGGATTTACCTAGTCATAGGAAAATTGATCACTGTGTGGGTAGAAATAAATTGGTAACTAACTTACAAATAAATTTTAAATCTTATCTTTGTCATTATATTGTTGCAGGTTTGGTTCTGATGAGCTGAAAAAACAGTTCCTTGTCCCAACTATAGCTGGAGATTTTGTGGCTTGCTTGGGAGTCAGTGAAGCTGGAGCTGGGTCAGATGTCGCAAGTAAGTTAACCTAGCAAATTGCCAATTTTACACAGCCTGGTATTCTAATGGAAAGAATCTGGTTCCCCTGACCTTTCCCTTTGCTACTATCATTTGTAAGAAACACAAAAGAAGCAAAGTCTGGTGTGGTGAGGGCAAAAAGTAATATTCTAGGAGCAGTAACGCATGCCTCTCATGCAACCAAAAGCAATCAAGTTGAATGTATTTGTCAGTGAATCAATAGCTATAACCCTGTTCGAGCTGAGCACCACAGATTAATATGCAGCTATTATGCTGGCCCTGGATTTCTCCGAGTGTTTGTTCTGCTGCTGCCTCCCCTGGTAACAAGGTGCTCCAGCACCTCCTGTAGATCCACAACCACCGTCGGTTCTGCAGACCTGCAGATGTACATGATAGGGAGTGTTCAAGTGCATTTAAACTGTTCAAAGGCACCTGCACTTCCTTGAAACAGACCTCTCCACTGAACGTGGGTGAAACGCAGAGCTAGTCTGTTCTGAAAACGATGGCATCACTTTCACAATGGGTTCCTCTCAATCTCTTACCTGACCTCAGCCATTTCTGTCACCCCTATGCAGCAAAACCAACTCTGAAGTGGTGATTGTTTTATTTAGAACTAATGAAGAATTTGCCTCTCCCAATCTATTAGCTTTATGATTTAGTTACTTTGGATGCAACTGCTTTTCTTGGTTTAGCGCAAAAATACGTTTCAAAACATGGGCAAATGAAACATTCTGAAGTTCTTGAGGCAGTAGATAATTTGAACTTAGATTAAAACAGATATTTTAGAAAAAATATCTGACTGTGAATGGTGGACTTCAAGGAAAAGGGAATGACAAGAAATAACTGTTAGGATTTTCTGTTGAACACAGGATTGCCAAATTGAACATTCTGCTCCTTCTTTCAAATTACTGAGTTGCCTTTCTGCAGACAAAATCACCAAGTTTGACAGAAGCTTTTGATCAGCGGAGTCCTATGTCCATCTCCTTGACCAACTCATGTTGTTTTCTTAAGACAAGTAGATAATAATGCCCTGTTAGAGCAAGGGTGCAGCAGGTCATTTTCAAGAGTTAATGGGAATAAGGAACTAATAGGACTAAATCTTCCTGCATCATCCAGTGCTGTTTACCTTTGTAGATAATTGATGTTCTTCATAAGAAGAATTCCATAATTTTTATAGACTTGTTTTTCATTAGAATAACTCAGAATTTAAATTGTGCTAATGGAGGAGACACAACATCGTTTATTTTAATTAATGCCTCTCTAGTTTAATTAGATGATTATCAGAACTTACTAAATATGATTTTAATTTTTTGATGCAGTGTTCCAGGTAGTAAGTAACCTTTTTTTTTTAAGCTGCATGTTTATCATCTAGTTTAATTGGTATGATACACTCTGATTAATACAGTTAAAGAGAAATTTGGGATCGGCTAAGATTATCTGATGAACCCAGACAGAAACTGGGAGGAGGCAGACTACAGAAATCAAGTTATGATACTTTTTCACCTGTTAGGGAAGATCTGATCCCTCATATAAATCTAAACAGTGCTTGTAAAGTGTGATTAAATGGACACCGCAGGGATGAGCAGCACTAGCTTATATTCTGACTAGCACTGGTTTGCACATGGCAGAGAGAACATACCATCTCCAGGTGGCCCAGCTTTAAAGTAAAGTGAACTGTGTGAAACTGCACTTGATGCTTCCTTTGGTTTCTCATGCAGTTGGGATGTTTGTCTCCCTTAGCTACGTGTAGGAGTAGTAAAATGTAGCAACTGTTCACATGTGAAGGTTTGGAGATGTGCTTTCTGACATGTGAGCTGGTATATTTTAAACTGAAGAATGACACAGGGTAAGGTGGACCTAGCATTTTCTTCTGCCAGTTCCAAAATTATTGAAGGTGATGCAAACACAGAATTTCAAAAAAAGTGGGTTTCTATATGAGAAGTGAAAGATGCCTGGAATTAATCTATTCAAAGTTCAACAGGACAAAAAGGACTGCATATATTAGCCTAATATAAATTTCAAGTAAATTTGAAGGAGCACCTGTCTGCTTTCAAGCACAGTTGTTGTATATTGTACATAGTATTGGCCATGTGCAACAAAACTAGCACAGAGATGACTTGACAAGCAGAACAGTACAGAGCAGTAGATATGGAACGTGTCTCTCTTTAAATTCAGGATTCTCGGTACCACAGAATATACGCATTTGTGTTGATTTTAATGACTTTGTCTCATTCTGTCTTACTGCTGTTCTGGAACTTACATCATGTTTTGATGATAGTCTGTGGGGAATATATAAGAACACATCATAGAAGATGCTTTGTCTGTCTTCAAGTTATGTCTTCCAGGCAACTGCACCAAGGAACCCTGCTTGTGTCTACCTCGTCAGTGTAGATATCTTGTACCATTTTGGCTCAATGGAATCCAATACATCTGCTTTTCTGGGTTTAGGTCATCTTTTTTGAGCATGAACAAACCAAATTGCACATGCTGTCTGTAATAGCACAGGCACTTCTTCGATCCTAATAGAAATATTACCTTTTGATACGTAATATTACACAGCAGTTTACTGACTTGGAAATCTTGTGATTAACTATGCAGATAATCTCGATTAGCAGTTTGTTATTGAAACACTGTAAGATAGAGCAGTCATTCATATTACTTTGTCCCGAAGCATTTGTACTTGCCATGTTGGATCTGAAAACTCAGGATCATTCTTTTCTTGCTGGGTGATTTCTCAGTTGTCCATGTTGGTGATGTCTCCGAAATTTTGTCATCAGCAAATTTTATTAGTGTATTCCTGTTCTTTTTTTACAGATTGTTAATGGAAATATTTAGTAGGTTTTGTCCAAAGGCTGGTACCCAAGGAGGAGCTTCAAGAGTACCCTCCCTCCATGCACATCAGCAGTTCCTCTTTTAATGCAAACTGATGCAATCTCTCCTTTGCCAAGTTGCTTACGTTGCCACTTTAGTCCTAGTTCTTAATTTTTTCAAAAAATTAACTTGTAATTGCCTAGTAGCATTAATTTTAGTTTACTTGCATCCAACAGGATTTTTCCTCTTCTGCTTTTCTCTAGAAAGACTATTTTTATAACAAACAATTCAGGTTGGTTTAAAATAAGATACCACTAGTAAATTGAATCGTCTTTTCTTTCTGAACGTATTCTGAGGCTGTGCAGACTGCCAAAACCTCGGTTTCTCACTAATTTCATTTCTGTACAGTCCTTCCTGTAGACGCTTTGTCAGCTATATTGTGAATCCTTTTGTAATCTCATGTGAAATATTTATTTTTGAGGTGTCTTCTATATGCCTCATGTTTTTTCTCATTCTTTTTGTTTCTCTTAATGAAACATTTTTGTTTGTCTCATCAGTATTTTTCAGTTTTGTTGGTTTTCATCTGCAAGATATAACTCAATTTGATCTGTGGCAGTGCTTACCTTCTGATGTCCAAACTGTAGCTTAGTTTGATGATTAACCCTTTCCTTTCCTGTAGGCCATCTCCTGTTTTTTTGATGTGATTACTCACTCAGTTAGACTTGGAGATATTTCATGCAAGTTTTGTTTGGTTGGATTTTTTTTTTCCCCTGTGCTGATGATGTAAATTGCAGACATGTGTTCCTAATTTTTTAGTTTAAGAATATCCATTGCCTGTCTTTGGTTGTAATAGTGATCTTAGAATTTGGAGTCAACATTTCCTTATGTCAAATCTATTCAGATGCACAGTTGCACTCAAGAATACAGTGGAGGAGAAAACTTGAGTCTTGAATGTGTAGTGATTTGAATGGTGAGGTGACCAGTCCTGGTTGCTTATATGGCACTAGCTGTATGATACGCTTTTCCATGATGCCTTATGGTCTTTCCTTGAGGGGGCTTACCACATGCTTTGTGAGTTCCTGAGTTACAGGCACTACAGGACCTGCCAAAAATGAGTTACAGAGCACCCACTGAAGTAGCCTTTTTCCTGTGCTATGCTCTATCAAGGAGAATAATTACAGTCAACTATTACACATTATCTTTCTGGATGTATCCATGAGCCTGACGACACTTGGCTTTAAGTAGATTTGCAAAGCCTGCTGTATTTTAAACATAAAACTTACTCATTGACTTGATCATATTTCTTTTAATTAAAGTGTAAGAGAATCAACTTTTCATGAGTTGATTTTAAATAGTTATTTCTCTTGTGTTTGAAGCAAACTGTCTGCCATCACATCTGGAAGTACTTGAACATTCTTATTAGCAAGGCATTTGTTCTTTAATCTGTAAGGGTGGTTACTCCCCTGTGACGCCATGCTTGCAAGGACTGTTTATATTTGTGGTAACATCATTGTTCTTCTGCAGAACATCCATGGGACCTCTATCTAATCTCTTCAGTAACAGTTCCACAACAAAGGGATGTGTGATGTAAATCACCATGTATGCTCTCGTTGTTTTCATACTACTTCAGTACAATGTAATATTTCTTATTTAGACTCTTGTGTGCCCTTCATTTATTATTTAGTCTCCATGCATATGACTGTTCAGTGTCCACGTCCATGTATTATGAGCATCAGTACTTAAGATTCTTTCAGTTTGTTGACCTTTATTATTATACAGATTTCATATCAAGTCCTGCAAACAGATTTGACACAGTTCTTTCATTGACTGATTAGTGTTGACTGGTTGACTGTTCATTGACTGGTTGCTGGTTTTATCCACATTAGTGCTATCTCTTTTCCTTGCTGTTCACCAGTCTCTGTTTGTAAGTTCCTTTAGCCATAGCTATATCTGATATTTCCTTGGTTTACACCATACACAATTTTCTCCCATCATTTTTCCCCAGTTCCTTCAGTAACAAGACTTAGCCATGCTGAACTCGGCACCAGTTTGTAAATTGATCTTGTAAATTAAGATCAGATACTTGGGTTTGCTTTGTTTTGTATTTAGAACCTTTGGGAAGAAGGTTCACATTGAGCTGGCTGTGTATGAAGGTGTAACCAGCTGATGTGCCTACCCTCTCCCCTTCCTGCCTTACTCCTGTCCTCCATCTACTCCCTCCCTCAGTAGGTGGGCTCTTACAGGCTTTATAGTCTCATTAGACTTTCAGGTGCTATTAGGGGTACAGTAGGGTTCTCTTGTACCATTACCTACTTGTAGGTAGGTATCTGTTGGATAGTCTTCCTCAGTTGGGGTTTTAGTTGAGGAAGGTCAGCTGCAGGGGAAAGAAGTCAGACCATTGGAAGTTCTGCTGGAGTGTAAATAGTAACTACTGATTCACTCTGGTTGTTGCAGCTAGGGATGCTTGCAGTGTGCTGTGAAGAGTTACAGATGAAAATAAGATTGTGTTTTGCCGGGGGTATAAACAGCAGATGTTTAGAACTCCTTCATGTACAGATATTCTTAGAATTTAGACTTGGCCTTTTGAAAGTTTACTAGCTTTGAATTTATTACGCCATTCTGACCACGAACGTGCAGGAAGTGCATGTACGTATATCTTTATACATACACAGATACTGAGGCTTGTGTTTGTATAAGTCAGGACTCTGAAATTAATGGCCTTCTCAGTGACTAATGTGCACAGCAACAGAAATACCTAATAGATCTCCTCAGACTGAAATGTTTCTGGCCTGAGTTTTTGACGACCAGATTTACTTAGGAAAAGTTTTCTTCTTTCATCCACTGGGATGCAGACTCCACCTAACGGAGGGTGAGAGAAGTGGTCTGGTTTCCCTGTCTTGCCTTCCAAGAGATATCCGGATTCGTCTGCTTTGGGAGACTTGATGGAAGGACCAAATATTAATTGTCTGTCTGAAAGCAAGGGATTGACTTTGCCAGCCGAACAGGGAACACCTTATCCCTCCTTAACAAGAATAATCCTTCATTTCCTATGTTTTGAAATAGATATCAAGACGACAGCTGTGAAAAAAGGAGATGAATATGTCATAAATGGTGGTAAGATGTGGACTACCTCTGGGTGCCAAGCTGACTGGATGTGCCTGCTGGCAAACACAAGTGAAGGACCTCCCCATCGGAATAAGTCTCTCATATGTCTGCCAATGAATCTACCCGGTAATAACACAGAACTCTTTCTCTTCTTTTTGATTTGATTTTATTAGTCTTTTTGTGTATGTCCAATACAAGAAACAAAGGTGTTTGACAGAAAGGGTGGCACCCATAAATGCTTTTCTAAGTCAGGTGTTTCACTGTCATACAGTTTGTTCTGACATGTGTTTGTACACTTTCGCAACAAAATAGGGGAGAGGAGGAAATGAGAAGGAAGTTAAATATTTTACAGACTTCAGCCTGTGACTCCCAAATCATTTTATTTGAAGAGTCCATTTTGCCAAAAATAAATTTATACACATCATTCAGATGCATTTGCATGGGAATATTTCATAACATTTGGTGGGAATTAATAGACAAGTCAATGCCAAGGACAAAATTTAAGCTTCAAATAAATCACTAAAAATAGAGCCAACATTTTTTTGAATGTTATAACATGGAGTATCTTTTACTTTTGGAGAAGTTCCACAAAACTTTTATCTTTGTTTTCTGTCCCCAAAAGGCATGAAGATGCAAGTAGTCTGCAAAATAAATAGCATATTGTTCTATTTACATAGATTTTTGCTACATATGAACTATATGTAAAATTTTCTTAAATTATCTCTCCAAAATAGCATTAAACTCCTTTGTGTTTTGAATAAGGACTGGTGAACAGAATATACACTTCTTTTTTTGATAAATGGAGAAGTATTTTTCAGTTTGCTGTCTAATTTCTTCAGAAAATATTGAAAGTGATTCTCAAACATGAAAATAAAAGGATAAAGCATCTAGAGATTTCTAACTTGGGAAATACCTCCCAAAAGAATCTTATCCCTCATGCCAACATCTGCTTCCCAGGAGCCCGTGGGCAGTATCTGACTCCATTAGGGTGGGTTTACTGGCAAGTTCTATTGAATACTGGAAGGACGCAATGCTGTGCTGCAGTTGTATGGTGTGGGTGGTCCTGATCTTCCCCTGGTAACCTTCCTCCACCACCCAACCTGGCAGGCTTGCTGAAGAGAAGTGCAGGCATACACAGGTTGCTTCGTGGCTCTTTTTTGCCAGGGCACTACTATTATAAATTGAAATTACAAAAACAGTATGTGACTTAAATGTCGGCTGGAGTGAAAGCTTCAAAGGTCTTAGAAGTACAGATTTGGTTTTGAAGACAACTAGTAATTTGGATGAAGACACTGAAGAAATGCATCCTGATCTAAGGGTACACTCTACATGGTGCTTGCTCCTGAATAGGCTGCAGACCTTGCAGCTGTAATGTGCTGTGTGCATAAAGGACATCATTCAGAGACAATGCAGTTAAGGTTATGTTCGCAGGGACCTTTTGCAGTTTTAACTCCTGTTCAAAAGTTTCGAAACATGTTTGGTTTTCACTAGTTTTAATATTTTAGAAATGATGCTACATATTAATTTATTTAATATATAATTTAACATGCATTTTAAATATGTCATCTATTTGATATGTAATAGTGTATGTTAATGTGTTTATATATAAACATAAAATATTAAAACCTTTGGCATTTATGTTCGTTCAATTCAATAGTATTTTACCTATAAAATCTATGTCATTATCAGCATGTAGGGACATGTAGGGACATCGCCATGGCAGTGAAGTGAAGGTCCATATGTAGATGGATCAGACTGAGAACAAAACCCGGGTCCCCAGTGTTGCAAAAGAGGATGATGAGAGCTCCTTAAGGGAATGTCTTGTAATTAAATTTCAGTATGAATTCAGTCAAGCGAGTGAGTGAGTTGCCTTGGGAATTAAGCCAAATTCTGAGTGGGTTGTGACGTTATACAAGCCTGTAGGCAGGCTTTGAAAGGGACCTCACACACTCACAACTGCTTCACTCATTGTTGACTTTGTGGGTAAGTGATAAGCGAACATGTAACTCGGAGCCAGAATTTCCCTGAATTTCCAGGTAAACTTATCAGCCATCTACATTAAGTCCTCCCTGTGATCTTTCATGAAAGGCTCAGAGTACAAATGCAATACTATTTCTCTGAGATCAGTTTTCCAAAAAAACAAGGAAGCCGCCAAGCCACTGTTAGAGGCAGATCAAATATACAGAAATTGACTCAGAGGTTTTCAGCTACCTTGCTTATTCCAAAAAGACACATAAGTTATTGTAGCTTTGGCAGGGAGGATGTAAAGTCCCACAACCTATACGCAGACCTTCCAGTAAATTGATTTTGAATAGAAAAATGGCCTGAGTCACCTGAAGTTGATCTGCAGAAGTGTAGAAGTCTTCCTAGAAACAAAAATGGCACTCCCCACAGTGTATATGCTTTCATTCTTCTCTCTGATGCAGATATTGGCCTCCGAAAGGGTCACTGTACGAGGACTGGTGACCTTTTGACATGAAGCATTAAGACAGTTGATTGTGCTCAGTGGGTGGGTCACACCAGAAGTGAGATTTTTCAGGAAGGCAAATAAGAAAAATATGAAGAAGGCTGCCATTTGACACAGGAGGAAGCTCCAGCTGGATTGATACATCCTAAGGATGTCTGTCTGCCAAAGACTGTGCTCCTTGGAGGGCAGCAGACCAAGACTGTATGGGAAGTGCTGGAGGACATCACCGAATGATGCACTATCAAGTGTCTGTAGATGTATGTGTGTCAAAGCTCAAGAACAAGTGTGGTGTGTCTGACTAACTGCTTCAGTCACCAGCCTATATGGCAGGATAAGGAAGGGACCTGTGGTGCAGTGGTAGCTCATTCCTTGCTAGCAGCCAGAAGGAGGTGGGAGACAAGTCCAGCATTTTTCATTAAAATCTTCACAGTTTCATACTTGTATAATGCAGTGATAAAAAAAGAAAAGGTTCCAAGTCTGAAAGCAAATTATTAACTTCAGCATCTGATAGTTTATTGGGGATATGAAGAAGGATTTGCTGCTTCTGATTTGGGGTGTGTACAGTGTCTATTCTGGGGTGAAGAAAATCGTGGTCTAGATTTGACGTTGCTGAACAAGTTTCTCATAAATGGAATTTGGATAGTGGCAGCATGGATTCACAACAGATATCCAAATGATGTGAATACTCCTCAAGCTAATGATGTATTTAAAAAAAGCTGAATTTCTCACATGATGAAAGAGAATATAACAAGTCGTAAAATGCCTGTGCATAAGAAATATAGACAAATGGCGTTCCTCTCTAGTGTGGTATCTCTGTGCTGGTTTGTCTTCTGAGTCCTCATACAGCACTAGGATAGATTGCAAGGAGGAAATAATAAAGAGAAGAGCACGTGGGAAAGGAGAAAGAGCATGTTTCTCAGGCTGCAATTTAGAATGTGCCTCTTTCCATTTGTAATGGCACTAAAGGGTGTCAGGAGAAAGCGACTGCCTTTCTCTCAAGGTAGGATATAGGAAATAAAAGAGATTGTCAGAAGACTGGAGGAGTGAGAGAAAATGAAAAATCAAAGATACCTGGGAAGAGCTGCCCAGGAAGAGATAGAGCAATCCATCTCAGTTAGACCAGTGCAAGTAGCACAAATGGCTCTGTTTGTTAGAGTGATTTTAGTAAGTCAGGCATTTAGCTTTGCTAGATTGAGATCTTGTGTGTTATTGGATGGCTTGTGATTTAATACAAACTCCAGGAGTCATCTGGACAGATGATTCTACTGCTGCTGGTAATTTTTAGTGTATAGTACTCCTGATGAAGAGAATGAAGATACTTAAGAAAGATTTTTATACCTATATTGTAGCCAAAGAGATGCTTATGTATCACTGTCTTTAAAAAAAAAAAGTGTAAAGACGTGCTAGCAACAGAGGGGTCACCACATGAGGCTGACAGAGTTTGGCATTCTTCTGAATGAGAAACAGGAATTAAGCTAAGAGCAAGTGAAACTGGTAAGGCACAACAAAGCAGGGATGCTGCTGGATTCATGAAACTTGAACTCAAAACCCAATCTGGAAGATGTAGGTATAGAAATCATTAACACATTTAGCTCCTCTAACCAAACCTGTAAGAGCTTTCTTCAGAAGTTGCTGTAGGTGGTTCTGAGGAAGTGCACAACACGACTGATTTAGCAATATAAGGAACTGGCAGCCGTTGTACTTTTTCCAGCAATGTCCTTAATAAACCACCCACTAACAAAAGCAGTAAGTGCATCTTCATATGGGTGAGGAACAGTGATTGCATAAAACCAGCTGGAAGTAGACCGAAGGCATGATCTCTGAGACTCTGAGAGAGACAAAGCAGTAATATTCCAACAGGAAAAGATATTCCAGAAATCATTTTGGCCTGTAAATGGTTCAGCATGTGTTTATTTATCTCTGATTTTAATACAGAAACAATCCACAAATGCTTTTTTTGCATGACTGAGTGCAAATTGCTGGTTAATTTTCAATCCAAGGGTCAAAAACTTGTACAGCTGTTCCAATTTTCTTACATCAAAGTAAGTATTCCTAAGGCATAATCTGTTTATAGATTGGCTGGTGGAGAAAAATCTTGAGTGGAAGGTGTGGAAATCTATGTGGACCTTATTTGGAGAGCAGTCTTGGCGTTTGGAAATATTGTCAGTATTTCATCTCTGTGGAGAGATGAAACTTTCCATAACCTTATTCAGTGCAGCCAGAGAGTGAATGTGAAGGAAGAGATGGCCAGCTTCTTCTGCCTGCAAAACTAAAGTAATTTTCACATGGCTGAAGGCCTCTTGTCAGTAGAAGTTGAGATGTCTATATTAGTTTAGAAAGAAACATTCACTGAAGGCTGTGAAGGATGGCAAGGTATAGACAAGAATAGAGAGGGACCACAACAATTTTTGCAGTGACCGACTCCAACTAAGCCACATTAGATAATAGTAGGGGATTAAAAAAAAAAAGAATAGAGAGGAAAATATTACCAGAATACCTCCTCATCACAAAACTGGTTGGAAGACTATGTATGTGGGTAGGAAAATGTTTGCTTTTCTGCAAAGACAAATATGCTGGTTTGGAAGACACTTTTTCTTCATATGTTGACTTGGCAGATGTACAAATCCTCATACCTGGTTGCTTGCCTCGGTTTACCTCTGAAACATACTTGCCTTCCATCCTGAATATTCCCATTAGCTCCAGAGCAGCAAGGAGGTAAAAACTGAGGACAGGTGGGTTGCCACCAAAAAAATCAGCGTGTCTGTTAAACTCCTGTGGCGCAGTGGTCAGCACCTGAACAATGACAAGAACTTACAGCTAGGAAAGAGCCAACAGAAAGGAGTCCCGCTCGGTGTGACTAGGTAGCTGAAGTCTTAACGTGGCCAAACCTGAAGGCACTGGTTCACCTCCAAACCTCCATTGCATGTCAGAGTCATTGCGTGACAGTTAGGGCTCTCCACAAGCATGTCCACAGGCAAACTCAGAGGAATTAATTATGATCATTATGAACCCTTCTATGACTGTTTAGATGAACTATGCAGTGTTTTGTAGGTCATCATAAAATACATACTTTTAACCAAATTTCGAGTTGATACAGAATTGTTCAATGCTTGTAGCAGTTAAAAATTTAATTCTAACTTTTTATTACTACAAAAGAGCAGTGTGGTGTGGTTATCTTCTACAGGTACCAGAAAAAGTCATCATTGTCTAGAAAAGGGACGATAAATGTGAAAGACAGGGAAGGAAGAGGATTTCCAGGAAGAAAAACATAGCAGTGTTTTTGTCATTGTTAAATGACATTGTTAAATATTTCTCTAGGGTTTCACAGCAGTGCAGGCCCTCAGCAAATACTGCTAAATTGAATTCTCAGCATTTTATTATAGTGCACTAAAAATCAAATATAAGCAAATAAATATTGCATTATTTCAAGATGTGCACAAACTAAGATTATTACTCCTAGTAAACAGTTATTATTTGGGGACATAATGAAAAGCAGGCCCTTACAAAGGCAATTTCTGATTTGCTATTTAAATAAAATGGAAAAAAAAAGTCTTAAAAAGAGGATATGGGCTGGTTTACTCTTAAATTCCAGAATACTGTTATGTTTTTCCCAAAGGTGGGTTTAATTGTGGTCTTGGCACATACCTTCACATCTGCCAACTTTGCTTTCTTAAAATGCTGTACTTGTACGTGGTGCTTGTATTTTTTGTGGCCTTTCTAATACCCCTTTTTCTTCAGGCATTCATGTTGCTAAAAAGATAGACAAGCTGGGTATGAGGTCGTCGGACACAGCTCAGATCTTTTTTGAAGATGTAAGGGTCCCCAGGAAAAACCTCATCGGAGAAGAAGGAAAGGGTTTCACGTACCAGATGTTGCAGTTCCAAGAAGAGCGGCTGTGGGGAGTAGCCAGTGGTAAGTCATCATTTGTGATTCCGGGGCCGGGCAGGGACGTGGGTCACCCTTCGTGTGACTAACAGCACTTTCCTTTTATTGTAAATTGCAGTCACCTCTTATGATCTGTGTTTGAAATCTATCATAGCCTAGATACGTAAACCTTCCCTTTCTTAGGAAAATTTGAAATAGAAAATACTTTATGAGGCATTACAGAAGCTGGTTTTGCCTTGTTTCTTTTTCTTGGTGGATTTCTGCTGATAACATGATGTCATATTTTCTTACGTCTGCTACAAATATAGTACAAAGGCTATCAAAATACTGGCATGAAAAAGGAGGACTGTGACTTCTCTTGTAGTACAGTAAGCTATGATGTTTATCCTGGATTTTACAAAATTAAATTACTGGCAGTGTAAAGAAGTGGCTCTTACAAGATATAAGAGCTTTGTTTTGTGGTTCTGTTTTACCTCTGTACACTTTGGACATAAGTGGTACAGCTCTGAATATTGTCAGAGCGTCCCTGTTATTCTGAACTCAGGCCATACTCAAATCTACATATTTGAGTTATAGGGATTCTGGATATTCCAAGGTAACCAGATCCAAGTCTGGTTTGTCCATCTTCAGCCTCTCAATCTTCCCCCCCTACCCCACAGTGTTTGCTTCTTCAACTTAAATATAACACGGTGCACTGTAAGAAGATTGATCCTCTTTAAATTTCAGGGTTATATAAATAATCTCACCATATTTGTGCTGCTGTGCATACCCTGTCTGTTACAGTCTGTGTGTGGTTGGGGAATGGGGAACTCCAAGAAGTGATTTTCTGATTCAGTGACCAAATAAAAAAATCACTCCCTTTTGTGGGTTGATCCCAGACCAAATATTCTAGAGTACAAATACTTTAAAAAAAAAAAAAAGTCTTTGGTTTGGGCCAAAATTCTTAGTTCAGCCTGAGTTAAACAGCAAATGGGAAAGTAGTTTGAGCAACAAATGGGTGGTTAGACTTGAAGGGATGCAACTGCAGACTCAGGCAAGAAGACATGGTCTCCTGCTGGTCCTGCTTTAATCAAGGCATACACCAACTTCAAGACTGTGCATTGTGCATTTTCATGCTCAGTTTGAAGTCTATGTTAAACAAAACAATCACAAACACTGTGTTGCAGTGACACTCTCCAGGCAGCAGGATAGTCCATGGCATTAGTCATGCTGCAGGCAAAAGTGACACACACTCACAGCCCCAAAACACAAAGCCTGGCAGGTTAGATCACTCCTGTTTGAAACCACTGGCAGCTTGGTACTGTCCAGCCTTGCACAACTGCCCAGCAGTCACTGTGCCCTGCCAGGAATCGGGACTCCAGCTTTCAATTCTTAGTCCCCAGAACAACACAACAGGAGCTGGCAAAACCTCACCCTGGATGAGCAGTCTGGGAAGGGCATCTTTGCTTCCCCCGCCATGGCCAGGCAGGGACCATCAGGGAGTGAGAACCTTGGAGCTTACCAAGGGAGAGGGAGCTGCCCAGTGCAACCTGGTGGCCAGTGTGTTGTACCTTGCAGCCCTCCCTAGTTTTGCATTTATCCACTATCCAATATAAAATGTGTGAAAGCACTGGGAGCAGCAACAAGAGCCATGGTTTGGGCCAAATTGCAAACTTCAGAGGTAACCAGTTGTGGTAAACAAGACAAAAGAGTAACCGAAGTTTGGAAGAGAGCCAGGTGCTTCCTGGATGTGGTTTGTTACACCACGACATCTAGCTGTTAACTTCCAGTCCTGCAAATGGCTTTACATACATTCACCCACAAATGTTTTGCTGAAGGGTCAGGTCTGTAAAACGTACGTGCGTGGCTTAGGTAGTTTTGTGATTAGGTCTGTATCTGCAGCCCTAGTTCTCGCTTCTGGCCCTCAAAAGGACATTTCTGTTCTTTGCTGGTTTGTGACTATTCATGTGGCATTGAAAATCATGGGTCTGCTTTTAGGGACCAGTCCTGGCATCCATCATTTGTTTTGTTGTGTTTGGCAAGGGGGTGTGTGTTTTGCTTTTTGTTTTTATGTATTTTTAGTATGAAGTATCATGGGCTCCAGCCTTCTTTTTGTTTATTAATTCTTCTTTGTGGCCAGATTTCAGAATGTACGGGGAGCTTCCTTCCTTCTTCGCCATATTTTTTATTTTAAAACTAATTTTCAAACAGATTTAAAATATAAATGGAAAATTACTTTCTTGGAATTGCAGTAATTGGTCACAGGTGTGATCTTTTCCTCTGAGTGACACATTATCGAAGGCGTTAGTAAAAGTGTTTCGTGCTTCACTGAAAGAGAAGAGCTGCCACATCTCTCTCCCATGTTGTGACACTCGGTAAACACTGTCTATTTGTGGACCTGTTACACTGATCACAGGAAAAGAATGTTGCTATGGCAAGAAACCAAACAGGTTTTTTGTGAATTGCTTAACTTGGAGGCAAAGAGGGAGTTCAGTGTGTGTGAGAGATCCGAATGGCACTTTCCTAATGACTTCTATCTGTCCTGCAGTCGCAGTTTTATGAGCACCATTGAGTCATGGCCAGTAAGCAGGATGACGGATCCTTTTGCATCGGCAATGCACGTCCTTAAGAGACCTATTGCTAAGCTTGGAGCTCACTGCACATCTCAGTAGAGAGATCCACCACAGCTGAAAAAAATATATTAATTTCCTTTTGTTTTGAGAGGAGATGTAGCAAGGCAAAGGGTATTTGCAGGGAGCAGAAGTTTCAAGTGGAAAAATGTAAGTTGGATGGAGGGGTGAGGACACAATTATTCTGCATCTGGCAGCTTCAAGCAGTTTCACAATTCTGGGCTGTGTGGTAGACCATGCATTCCTCAGGCTGCCCTAGAGTGACATTTCCTGCACATGCTGCCAATTGAAACTCATCGGGCCAAGTTTGTCTGAGGATGTGGAGAGCACAGTATGACAAAAGAGGAAATAAATACAGAGGAGGGAAAATCAGTTCCAAGAGAAAGCAAGTTTCACTGTTAAGAATGGCATTGCTCTGTGCTTATATGACTGGCAAAGTGTTGCGTGCTGTTGTGTTGTACAAGGCTGTTACGGTATTCCCGATGTGCCGGGCTTTGTTGCTGTTTGCTGCACAGCTAAGCTTTGCTGTCTTAGAGCTACACTCACAACTTTAAATACCTGTAGTCATAGCATCCCAGACTGGTTTGTGCTGGAAGGGACAGGATGGGTTAGCTGGGGCAGGAAGGAGGCAGCACAGCACAGGCAGAAACTCTGAGAGCAGTTCTCTCAGGCCCTCCACTCCCAGCCCTGATGTGTGGTGACAGCCTGAGCAGAGATGGACCAAACCCCTTGTGCAAGCAGAAGCCAAATAGGTGCTCTTGTAGCTTTCTTGTAGCTCTTCCTTCCAGCGGCCCTGCTCCTGTCTCCTCATTGCTGTTTTCTATGTCTTATTTACCTGGATGCTGGGTACCACATGAGCCGTGCTGGAGCACCTTGCTCTGACAGACAGCCCAAGACTAATCCCTTCTCCTTGTCCCTCCCACCTCCCTTCTGCCCCCCTAGCACTGCATGGGCTGTTTAGTTTCCCTCCCAGCAGCTCAGCCTTGGCTGTGTGCTTCCCAGGTATCCGTTTGGGGGCAAGGGACAAGAGGTACCTAGACACTTCTTGCTTGCTCTTTGGCATCTCTCAAGCTAGAGACCGTAGACATACAAGTGCAAAAGCTGTTGGTGTTACGCATGCTACAGCGTTGTGTTGCACGGTCCTTTGGAAGAACAGGGATCTTCCCCTGTACAAGAGATGTCCCTGAAAACAACTGGTTATTTTCCTGTCCAGAAAACCAGCACTAGGGTGGCATCATAGTGTACTAACACAGAAGAAATGAGGACATTATTGTGTTTGCTCTGTTGAAAAGTAGGTATTGAGGCTAGTTGTTTGAGAAAGGAGAGGAAAATATTTAAGGAATGAGAAAAGCTGGTCACCTTACAGCTTGTGGGGATATCATGTGAAAAATAACGTTCTGTGGAAGAGCTGGAGAATGGTCACAGTAGGGGGCAGTTGCAGGGATGCAGAGTCTGCTAGTGAGGGCAGTATGGAAGTTTAAAAAGAGATGATCTTGAAAGTGATGCTGAAAGGAATGTGGAAGCACACCAAGCTCCTGTAAGGAACTGGCAGGTGAATAACTGGCAGGTGGGAAAAGGGATTTTTTTTAGTAGTCCAGAGCTTGGTTGTATTTTGCATTTCAGACACAGAGTTTTGTGGTACAGATTCTAAATGTGAGTAGACATGCATACTTTGGAATAATAAAACACATACAGGTGCATTTGTGAACTCTCTCCCTCTTCCTATTGCTTGCTATCATGACATGGGTCGACATTTGCCAAACAGAATTCTCCACAAATTTAGCACCTGCTGTTATCCTAGCTGTGCTGCAAGAGACCAAGAGCCCAGCCCTTCCCTTCAAGGCTGCTTTGCCTCGGAATAGAAACTTTGCTCCTTGTTTAAAATAGGGTATTGCTAAGTTTGGGTGAGAAAGTGGCAGCGAATTAGTTCTCTTGCTTTAAAGCAGTGTCTGCCATCTCTCTCACCTGTCTTCCAGCAGTGTCCTATTTTACTGTTTCCATTAGAAGCACTCTCTAGCATTTATTAAATGTGGCTGCAAATCTTAATGTTTTTCCCTTCCTTTCTATGCTGGGATCTGAGCACAAACTGCGGACAGACTAAGTCATCTATTCATATTCCTTGATCTCTGCTTAGGTCTCTGCCTTCTCCCTGAAAGGCTCCTTAAATTTACATTTCTACAGCAGCCCTCGGTGAGCATGCTGTCTGCCTTCAGATTTTCCTTTAGGATTGTAAGAGACCTCTGGGACACAGGTAGCATGGAAAGCAGGAGTTGCCACAAGCTTTCACTAGGGCCCCAGATGAGGCATTAAGGATAAAGTTTACATACCTGTCATTCCATACTGCTCAGTATGACTTGCCTTCCCTCCCTCCTCCCCAACCCCCTTCCCTGTCTGAGTTTTGGCAGTTTGGGGTTCGGGTGAAATAGGGATAAAGAGGTCTTCAAGGTACAAGGAAATATCAGACTCTTTTTTTGGAACTGGAACCACACCCCAAACTGAGCGCATGGAATAGTTAATTTTAGAAAACCTAATGTTTTATTTGTACACTGTGGAAAATAATGATCTTTTTCATCAAGAAGAAAAGCAACAGATGTGGCTAAAATGATGTCTTGTTCTGTGCTTTGCTTCTTCAAGTCCTGACACCGCTGGAAACTATAATACAAGAAACTGTAGACTACACTCGCCAGCGGCAAGTGTTTGACCGGCCTGTCCTGCACAACCAAGCCGTGCACTTCCGCCTGGCCGAGCTGGCAACTGAAGTGGAGCTCCTTCGCTCGCTGCTGTACCGCACTGTTGGTGAGCTCCCACATCTGCCTGCCCAGATGTGCTTCTTTTCATGCAAAGAACTTTGTTAAGCTCAAGGGACATGGGGAGGTGATTGCCAGAGGGCTGTGTGTAACTGTGCTGCTTTATTCCTTTATTTTTCTTTAGCTCTCTATGTGCAAGGCAACGATGTGACAAAATTTGCTTCCATGGCTAAGCTAAAGGCAGGTCGTCTGGCCCGTGAAGTGACTGACAGCTGTCTTCAGTTTTGGGGAGGAATGGGGTTCACCAGTGAGGTTCTGGTGAGCAGGTTTTACAGGTAAGTGAGTGAACAATGAAAATAGGAAATGGCTTTAATGAAATTTAGCTTCTTAAACATCCCGCTAAAAGATCACCCACTTGAAAAGGGCACCAGCTGCCAGCCGGTGTGAATGGTATTTTTCCACTGAATGGTGTGCCACTGATGTGCATTGTGGGTACAAGGGCATCCACTCTCCTGGTGTGTTTGGGGTGACATGTGAGTGTTAGGTCATAGGCTGACTTCCTTTGCAAAATCTTGACTCTGCATTACAGCTGTGTAATTTACACTGCCCTCAGGTTAGCTCGAATGCCAGGTGGAAGAAGTAAACTCCATCTTTTACTTGATGGTCCTCTGGTACCTGCCAGACAATAGGAAAAGGAAAAAAAAGGGGGAGCCCACCAAGAAGAGATCATTAAAAAGTTAGATCATTAAAAAGGTAGAGAGGCCTTTTTTGCAAACTAGTTAATGTCCCTTCAAATTTTGCCATGTATCTACTTAGAGCAAAGTTCCCTCTGGCAGATGTTAGGAATATTCTGCCCTGGTGTCTTGTATTTGTAAGAGGATCAAAGTGGAACTTGCATTTTCTTGCAATAGTAGATTTCAGTTTGGCCCATATATATATATATATATATATCACCTAAATATAGCAAAGTTAATGGTAGAGTTTTGGTAAATGTATCCGTGTAAAGTGAGAGCAGAACTGTTAAAAAGCACCTGTAAAAAGCTTGTTTCTTTTTAGTAGGTTGAGGGTGTTTTTTCTATTTTTGATAGCATTTTCTGAACAAGAATGTCATTGTGGTAAGTCAGAGAGATACTCAACCCTTTTTGGCTTGTGCATTCCTGAAATTTTTGGTAAAGGTGCAGACTGCTGTATGGTGGTGGTTTTAAGCCACCTGTCGATACAATGAGTTTTCTTAGTCATTTTTTTCACAGCCTCTTTATTAGCCGGTAAGGGTGCCTGGTGATGCAGATGTTAAAATGAATCCTTGTCTTGAAGCACCTCCTGTCGATGTAGTAATGTGTATGATTAATGTCTATATGCTTTTATATAGCTTTGACTTGTCTTCAGATTTCCTAGACTGGTATTTTATTGCTAACTATAGCAGGGATTTTCTGTGTGAATTCCAAAGTGGTTTCTAAGTACAGTCACATTTTCCTGAGAAATCCTGAGTATTTCCTATTGGTATAAACTGTGTCAGCTGGCTAAAGAAACACATCTTGTGCGTCTAAAAGCAGCACTGTTATAAATGAGGCTAAAGTGGGTGTGATATCTATACGCCAAAATTTTCTGCAAATCAGTAAATTTCCATCATTGAGTAGAGTATTACCAAAATAAACAATTACAGGTTCAAGTCAGAATCCTCTTAATCTGTAATGAGAAGCAAAGCAGCAACTTTCCTAAAGCCGTTCTTTTCTGTAGAGCGGTCTGAGTAACCATCCACGTCACTGTGATCTGTCAAGTAGCAAGCAGAGTAACCACACAGCATGACATCTACTCACAATGTACAAAGATTTTTTTAGCATAATTCTTACCAAGTTTCCAAGGGAATGTTAGTCTTTGACACACGTCAGGCTGTTACTCCTCAAAGAGCACACAGCATCATGCATGGTTAGCACACCAAACGTTTGAATTTTAGTTACTAGTCTTGTTGGGGAGATAACAAAAAGACCTGGCACAAAACTGTCTGCCACGTGACTTTATTCATATCTGTTGTTTTAATCATGAATCTTTTAAACTTTGTAGAACAAATGACTTCTCTAAAGTGTCGTACTCTCTAAGAGGCTTAAAGTAAGCTGTTTCACTGTGTAGGTGCCTATACCAGGTTGATTTGAGATATGTAAATGTCTCATATTCAGTTGTAAGGATTCAGAGAATATGTTTGAAAAAAAGGTTTTGAGCCCAAATATCAAAGAGTTTAATAAAAAAATACAAGCCAATATAAAAACCAATAAGAGTGGATTTTCCAGACTATACCTTACTAATAGGATTCCGGAGAAGGAGAACACCAGGCTGGAGTTGTGTTTATTTTTCTCTCCCCTGTATGAAATGCCTCAAAGACATCATGACTTAGGAAAAATCTATTGAACAAACCTGCAATCTATCTGAAAACCCCAGGCTGTGAGAGATCAGAGTGAGGAAAACTTTTTGTAGCAAGTATATTGCAGTTTTTCAGACTTCATGGGTTTTAAAAACTTTCAGGTAGTGATCTATATAGTGTGATTGTAATTATGTACACTTCAGTTGTAACAGGGAGAACTAGTCTGGTCTTCTTAAAAAAGTGTTTGGGGTGTTTCTTTGAAATTAAGATTGCTTCTACGTACTAAACACTGTGTCTAACTGCTGCCACTTCTTAGAAGTTTTACTCTCCGTGGGGTGTGATGGGGAGAATGCTGGCATTTCTTCGTGTGCTGCATTGTGAAAGACTCAAGAAAGCAGTAGTGAAAGACTCTAAGTAGTCTAAAGTGGATTTTTAAAATAAATAATGCATTTCCTTCTCAATTATTTTTTGCATTCCTCACATTTTAAAAGTCAGTTGAAATATTTTATGCCATTTAATTATTTATTACATTTTTATATTTGTCCATTCTTTACAAAGCATGTCTAAGCTAGAATGAGTCTAGACAATTGTGGGGTTTTTAATCAGTCTTTGTCATCATGACAATTTATGGTTGTATCAAACAAAACAAAACCTATCAATTTCTGACTAAAACAATTTGCTCTGATGTCAGTAGCTAACTGTTGGGACAAGACTAAATAATGATTCTTCAGTCATCTGTGAAAACAAATCCGTAGTTTCAACGTTTTTCTGCAGAGGTTTTGAGACAGATGGCTGTCTGCAGCTTTTGTTGACTTTTTTGAGCGTTCTGAGAGGGAATGTAGGAGATGAAGCACACGCCATGTACCTCTAATAGGCCAAATCAAGTAGGTAACTGTACAGTGAGGAGTTTAAAGTGGAGCTGCGCTCCAGAGCAGGCCAAGGTGATGTTCACTCCTGCTCAGCTGTTCCTTCAAAATCATAGAATCATAGAATGTGTTAGGTTGGAAGGAACCTTTAGAGGGCATCTAGTCCAACCCTCCTGCAGTAAGCAGGGACATCTTCACTAGATCAGGTTGCTCAGAGCTTCATCAAGCCTGACCTTGAATGTCTCCAGGGATGGGGCCTCCACCAACTCTGTGAGCAACCTGTGCCAGTGTCTCACCACCCTCATGGCATAGAACTTCTTCCTAGTGTCTAACGTAAACCTACCCTGCTCTAGTTTAAAACCATCGCCCTTCGACTTACTGCTACCTGCCCTTACAAACAGCCCCTCAGGGGAAAGAGACAGGGCTGTGCCAACTGCTACGCGCAAGTGATGGCGGCTGGGCTGTGCCAGCCTGGCCAGAGACCTGCTGTGCTGAGTGGTGTGGGCTCAAACTTCCACCTCAGGATCAATGGCTCTTTGAGGTGCTGCTTAGTTCGGACATCCTATAAGCAAACTACCTGGGTCTGAAGGTGGAGGAAGTAAAAAAATACTAAACGTGAGAGTACATCAGTATATTGTGGGGGGGAAAATCTTGCCAGCAATACAAATTTAAAATAATAATTGTGAGAAAAACAGGGTAAACGTTTGTAATCACGTGCAATTTGTGCTGAAAGGAGACTGTAAATCGCCTTCTGGGAAGCAGTAATACACTGAGCTAGATAAACCTTGGGAAGGATTTACCAATGGCCTCCTAACCAGGGAAGCAGGGAGCATCGTCTCCTAGGGACTGCTGCCATGAAGTCAAGCTGCTAGGGAAAACAGAACTGCTGGAGTCACCAAAATCCAATTTCTTCCCCAAGGCTGATCAGCGCGGATCACTGCTGGAAAGGGGAAAGAAAATGTCTTGAGTTTATTTTCTCAGGACTTTAAAGTTATGTGAAGATACCTGCTCTGAAGATAGATGATGCAGCAGGCTCCTCTCAGGATGTTTGTGAAAAGAAAGGGCTTTCTAGATACAAATATAAAAGGGCTTTCCAGAGGAAAACATAGCAAAGACCAGCCCTGATCTTCAGGGTAATAGGGACCAAAAGGCTTACAGACAAGGTGATGGACACAGTTTGGCTTGTACAGAACAAGGGCTGAATGGCACACTGGATGCAGAGGGGTCAACACCAGCCAGAAAAGGAACGTTAAAGTGAAGGACTTTGCTGGATTATACTACTCAGAAACATATTCAGCCTGTAAATCAGAGGGTTGTTAATCATTAGAACAACTTTATTGTGTGACAGGCTTCAAATTAGGATAGTCCAAGATTAAAGGGAGGTGGATTTTTTCTCCTTAAAGAAGTGCTTGATACATTTCTGAAGGATGTTATATTACATGGTACCTGTTGAACTGGGAAACTTGATGTGATGAAATGGAGGGTCCTTTGTGTTCCTTTTGCTGCCTAACCAGGAATTACTGATAACCTGGATTGAGTTTGGTGGGTAGTAAAGGCTCCTCAACCTCCCTTGTAAGTGTATTTTTTTTAACTGAACATTGAAGATTTTTTTTTTATTAAAAAATAATTCATCATTGCTTTTTAACATTCCCATCTATTTATATCGTTGAGTAGAGAAAGTCTTATCACCTACAGTGGATGTTTCATGTGTGTGTGATTTCCTGACTGAGAGGGAAACTCTTTGCAGAGGATGTTTTAAGGGAGCAGATCACAACGGCCAGGATTTGTCACCTTCTCAGGCAAACTCCCACTGTCTAAGGAAAACAGCATTCAACAAGCAGCTAGAGGTTTGGTTCCTCAAAATGACACCTCTACCTAACTGTACGGTGCATTGCAGGCCAGTTCCTCTCTGTCCTTGGTCAGGGTGAACCCTTCATTACAGGTCAGTGCTCACCTCAGCAGGGCCACAGGTAGTGCAGGACGTGCTGCTCCATTGTGGGGGCAGTGAAAAGGCGATGGAGAAATCAGGAAACAAAGTGTTCCTGTGCCAGGTCAAAATGTGTAGCTCACCTAAAGCAATAGAATTCTAATATTTGTATATGTTTAAATATGTATATGCTGTATTAATAATGCATTCTTCATATAAACTACTAAAGCATAAAATCATAATAAATAGCTGAGATACAAGCCTTTGCTTTGTAAACTACTCCAGCTTCCTCACCGAGTTCCTGGCAGGATAGTTAGTCCTGTGGTTTCGTTTTCTTACACTGAAAGCAAATCTCTTTCCCAGAAGAGGGCTGCCAGATGAAAACCATTAGAGTCCTTTGTTATCTTGATCCTCTTAAACTGGGTGAAACCTTCTGTCCTGTCTCCCTGGGTAAGAGATCAGTAATAGTTGCCTGCCTGTAGATTCTGTGGGAAGTATTCCTTACCTCACCCGGAGAGATAAAAATACAATAACCAGCACTTTTGTAATGACACACAGACACATATATATATTCCCACACAAAAACATACGTAAAAGGCATTGGTTTTTTTTAAAAAATGTGTCGGGCTATCAGCTATAAATACATCTGTCACGGCCAAAGCCAGAGCTTGCCGCTGCCTATTTCCAACTTTGTATCAACAAGCCACGTGTATTCAGGACTCCTGCTGCAAATGGAGGAGTTTTATCTGCATCATAGAGGAGTTCTGAGGATTAATTACTTATGTTGCTACAGTGCTGGGAAGATGCAAAATACTGAGCATTGGCAGGGGCTCTCTGCAGCTTGAGAAAAACCAGGCAGCATCACAGCACGAAGAGCCAGTGACCTGCCATAGTTCCAGCTCTGCTGCCTTCACAGCCCATAGGCAGGTGGGGAGTCTTTGGGTTGTTCAATTAAGTGGAGGTAGTTTAGCAGAGCTTCAGTGTTTTGGGTTTGGTTTGGGGTTTTGTTTCTTCTCTCCAAATGAGAAAATAAATTTGTGAAGACAGTTGCTTAAGGTTGCAGTAGTCTGCAGTCTGGCTAGCACAGGGGACTTGGGTAATGCTGTTGGGGATGACTGATATTAATGGCTTTTATTTTAAATGAGTGCGATTAGAAATACCAAAAGTGAATAAGCTTGGAGCAGCCATTCATTTTTAGAGCAGAGAAGCTTTATGTACTATATAATACTATACTAATTCTAAATTATAGTAATATACTGTGATACTATATAATACGGATTATGCCAGATCTCACATAGCCATGAGGGAGACCAGGATGCTTAGTGGTTAAAACATGAATAAAAATTGTGCTTTCTCCATACAATTCTTCAATACCTAATTTTCTGACTAATACTCTTTGTTACCACACAGGTAAGCAAAGCAAAGTGTTGCAGTACTTTTTGCTGCTGGTCCTCCAGAAGCTTCCCCCACCCCTAAAATTCAACCACAGGCTTAGGCACCTACAGCTTTGGCAAAGGAATGGCAGGGATGTTGCAGGAAGTATATTGCAGACCATCTCACCAGGCCAAGGTGTTCTGCAGACAACTGGCATTAGTACGTAATGTGGGGGTCATCTGAGCAGGCAGTCCAGCAGAAAACCTTGTGAAGAGCCTGTGATGCCAGCCCAAAATGATAAGACCTAAACAGAACTCTGTCTGGAGTTCAGCTGCAGGAGGTCTGGCTAGGCGTAAGCAGGGGCGGTGGTATGCAAGGAGAGGTTTTAATCCATTTCAAGACAAAAATACAGGGTTGTGCCAAGTTACTGTTGAAACTATCTGAAAATTGGACATGTCAAATTATACCTTAAGCCTTTTGCTCCTGAATTAGCAACATCCCCGCACGCAAAGGGGTATTTTTTGGTGCTGAGAACACATTTTTTTCCACACCATGTATGTACTTCTGTAAACAAGGGGTTTCAATCTAATAAAAGCAGTGGATAGAAGCATTAATGGGTACATAGGGCTCTCTAGTTTTTCCATCAGTGTAGCGTGCAAATGTTCAAATAGACTCTTTGTATTTCTACAGAGACTTGAGATTAATGTCAATTGGAGGTGGTACAGATGAAACCATGCTTTCCATCATATGCAAATACATGGAAACCCTTCCAAGCAAGTGATGCCTCTCCACTTCCTTGAAAATTAAGAAAGCACGAGAGCAGCTCGTGCTGCACGCTGAAGGTAAAAGCCAGTGCGTGGTTCAAGGGTAAAATAAGTAGAAAATGTAACGGTACTTTTCCCACCAAAATGCTCATCAGGGTCTTTGACCATGGTCATTCTGTGAGTTCTCCAACATCGAATTGCTGTTGATACAAAGCAGGCTGAAAGCATGTGGCCTGCTGCAAGGGTTTGGGGTTTCTTTCCCTGTTTTCTTGAGTATGTGACTGCTTTGGGAGGTCTAGTGATCCACACTAAGCACCCAGGAAAAAAAAATGTATTCTTCAATTGAGATATATCTGTTTTAGAGCATTTGAGCCACCACATAAGCAGAATTTCTATGTGGATTATATATAGAGCTAGGATTTTGCTAGTAACTTACCCTAATTTCAGCATAGCTTTGCTTTTGAGATCAGTAATTAAGGCAACAACTTATTCCCTGCCACATTCAAATACTGGACAGTGATTTTGCTCTCAATTACAAGTACCTTCCCTAGCTTTCACTTTTAGCAAGTAATCGTCACAATGAGCAGTCATCTTTGCCACATTCACATCGTCTTGTGCGNAAACAATTGTTTAATTGTATCCAAAGCTTCTGGAGACCTGAATTTCAGCACTGAGATGTCATGTTTTGTGTGTAATTATTAAAGAAAAATATTAAAATAAACATGTTGGTATGAAAATTGTGCATAATTACTTAAACTCTTCCTGAAACAGCCATTTAAGACAGAAGATACAATCTGTAGTATAGCAAAAAAGCTTCAGTGGAATTGTCCTTGTAACCACCAAATGCCATCTGTTAAGTGTGCTCTAAGGAGTCTCTGTGACCCTGTAAGGTGGTTAGTTAAAAGATGGTGTTTCCTTCCACTTGGAAATAATCCATATGGGTGGGAGATAGTCTGTGTTACAGTAAACTGAACTGAGACATACAATATTAAATACTGTGCAAGAATTACAGAGAAAACGTTTCAAAACCAAGAGTAATCATAACTGCAGTATTCTTACACAGCTGCTATTAACTGCAACTTTGCAAAAGTACAATTCACACTACTGTATAGTGTCTTTTGTTCCACAAGGTCATCCTGAAATCTTACTATTTGTGAGTTGGAGTAGTACTTTTGTACCACAAAACAATGAGCAACGTAAGCGCAGACACTGAGGAAAATTCTCAGGCTGCCATGCAAGACATCCAGCAACTCCTATTCCCCTTCCCCACGTGAAATATTCTCAAAGCAGTTTCACCTTTACATTTTACCCCTTCTAAGCAAACTTGTAGGACTCCAGTTCAGATTTGAAACTGAAGATTGACCTTTCACTGGAATTAAAGGGAAATGTGCTACATCATGTAAAGAAAAAACATACAGAAATAAGTCAGTTTTAACTATGTTTCAGTTCCAAATATGCACGTTAAAAGAGCATGTTTTGAGTATTTAATTAAAAAGCCTCCTGTGTTTTCTATTAAACATGAGGATGTAGAAATCTGTTTGGCTGCTTCATATATTCCTTGCACTTAATCTGTCTTCCCATTTCCCACCCTATCCAGATGACACTGAAAATCTGACAACCCTCCTTTAACGAATCAGCACAGAAAGGAAGACACAGGCTTTAGAGTCCCACTTGCAATTCCATTTCCCATCACTCCTTTGCACAGAAAGACCACCTAGTTCCTTATCCTGCAGGAATTACATTTTAATCTGGTTGAAGGACTGGTAAAAGATTGTTTCACCAATATGCGTTGTCAGGACTTCAGGGACACCCTCACATATTCTTCAGAACAAAGACAGGAACTGTATTGGCCATGTAACTAGCTACATCCCCTCATTTCTCAGTATTACGTAGTTAAAAACTTTTTTCCATCTAGAAGATGATCAAATGTGGTTGTCAAACAGCTATTTCAGTAATTACCTTGCACTCCACGGTCTCATTAAAATTATAAAGGTGTATCAATTTTGGATGGTAAACTATATCCTACTGCCTGCTTTGGGAATGCCCTACTTGTTTTAACAAGCCTAGCAATTCTCATATGAAAAAAATGCATTATCCCAGTGTTAGTACTTCACTGTTCTGTTATGTGTACAAGTACTGTAGACCTTTTAACAGTCAAAGATTAAATTGGCTAGAAACATTCGAGCTTTAATTGCGTCTACACATCCTGTGTGTTTTGTATTAGAGAAGTCATTGACATGTCAGATTTCCATTCTAGGTGAAATCTAGTATGAAAGAAATGTAGCATAGACCTCCACTTTCTGTTTTCATAGGGCTCCCCACACATATATAGCCCGTGAAATGCAGCACCATTTCCAAAAAGTACAAGGGCACTCTACAGCAAGAAAAGAAAAAAAAAAATATATATAAACAACACTAGCTAGGATACTAGAGGGTACTTTATTTATAGGTTTATGATTAGTTATTAATGGCAACATGTTATACAGTAATTCTAAAAAAGTTTAGTCAAAAATTGTAGATATACGTTCAATATCTAGGGAACATTTTTTTGAATGACAAACTCAGCAGTGTAATAGTTTCTAATAGCCAAAGTTATCAGGTGAGCCAAATTTAAGTCTTCAAAATAAAAAACCCTGAACAGCACCTCCAACAGGTGCATCATAATTGCATCATAATGTACTTTAATATAAAATGCAAAGTATCTGACCTCATATTTCATACATCATACAGTCTAGATTCAGGGATCATCACAGGTTGAAAAGTAAATATACTAATAGTAGAAGTTCTAGTGATTCAATGGAATCATTAAGTTTTAGATGCTTTAAATATAAAGAAAACATTCGTACTATGTCCATATTGGTCAGTCCTGATGACCAGAGGCATTTGCTTAAGAGTAACGTGCAAAAATGTTTTGTCACATTTCAGTTAAAAAAATATCCAGTTTTAAGTAACCTCTCCTAAAACACACAATTTAAGCTACTTAAACACATACACCATCAGACCTATCCACAGCAATAACTTTTGGGGGTACCACTATTCCATTTGCTAGCTTTGGGCCAGCCTTTTAAAAATGCACAGATAAAACCAATTTAGAGAGATTGAAGTATTCCTCTTGCTTTTGCAATGTAGAAATTACTGTATGCCTGCAACTGGAGCTCTAATTTAGAGCACAGTCCAGAATTAAAAGCAGAATGAAAGAGAAAGCCTTGTAATTCTGCAGTTACTTTATAGCCAAACAACCATCATTTTCTGTATTTTTAAAAATCCAATTCTAAAAAACTGGTTTCCCTAAAAAAACAGCTATTATGCTAGCAGTTTCTGCGTATTTACAACTAATCCCCCCAAAACAGGGGATGGTGGGAAAGATTCTGATACATTAAAAAACCTGTATATAGCATTGCATTAATAGCTAATGCAATTTACAACAATTTCAGTGTGTTTTATCAACAGAATACATCACTTTAGCTCAGTGTCTTCATTAATTAAGACTGCTTTATAGCTGAAATTACACCATTTAAACCAAAGGTAATGTGCATCACCTCAGTTTAATAATCCAGTATATTACAAAAAACACAAACAATGCAAAAAGCATCATGTAGCACAACAGCTTGGTCTGGCTTCCTCTGGAGAGCGTTCTCAGTCTGCCCATAGTTGCACCTAGAAGTCCACCCGCAGAGTCAAAATCATTATCCTACATTTGAAAACAAACAACAAAAAGCACATTACTATCAGGAGGAAAAAAACCCCAAAACAATAATACCCCTAAAGCTTGCTAAGCATAATTTTTCCTGGTTTTTCAAGTGTTCACAGGATCACACAGTGGTTTGGTTTGGGAGGTATCTCAAAGATCATCCATTTCCACTCCCCTGCCATGGGCAGGGACACCCTCCACTAGACCAGGTTGCCCAAATCCTCATCCAACCTGGCCTTGAACACTGCCAGGGAGGGGGCAGCCACAGCTTCTCAGGGCAGTCTGTGCCAGGGCCTCACCGCCCTCACAGGGAAGAATTTCTTCCTGCCATGTAATCTAAGTCTCCCCTCTTCCATTACTCCTCATC
This sequence comes from Zapornia atra, assembly GCA_013400835.1. NCBI lineage: Eukaryota > Metazoa > Chordata > Aves > Gruiformes > Rallidae > Zapornia > Zapornia atra. The sequence continues at coordinate 465,606 of VZTU01011430.1, forward strand.
ACAAGAAGCCTTGGTAAACAGTCACTCTCCAGCTTTTTGGTAGCACCCCCTCTAGGCACTATAAAGCTGCTATAATGCCTAAAATTATTTCAGAGGCATTTTCTAAGAGTTAACCAGTAAAAACTTTCACCCATTTATCCAGCTGGATACAAACAGAAAACGCATTTCTGACTTCCTTAATTTTTGCTTCCCTCTTCTATCCTTAAACACAATTAAACTACCTTTTAAATAATATTATACCTTTGCTAATTGAAAACCAGCAGTCATATCTGAAGCACAAAGACGTTGGTTGTGCCTTGAAAGCAATGCATTTGCACATCTATCTTTTTTAACAGAAATACTGCTGCTGATTTAAGTCACATTTTACACTCAACAGTAAGCTGTCAACACTTTAATACAAACGCTCATGCTGAAGAAGGAATGCTTTACATCACTAACTTCTTAATCCTGCCCCAATATTTAACAAAAGTTAGTGACTAAGCACTTACCATATCTGATAACATTTTATTTTGGTTTTTAACTTCTGTTCCAATTTCAATGGAAAGCTATTAAAAAAAAAAAAAGAGTAATCAGCTATACATTGATTAGATAAAACAGTAAAATGTGACATGACTTGCATTTTCCCAGTTAAAACGTGAAAACAGTACCTGGTATTTTCAAAACCCAATATAACATGCACAGTATTCGGTCAGTAACCCTTAGGAAAGTATCTGTCATTCGACTAGATGCATCTAGGGAGGCACACAAAGTACTCTGCTCCTCCTCCCCTCTTCTCCTTGTACAGAGAACTCCTCATTCGAGTTAATTGTGTGGACTTTCAAAAACGCAACACGCTGAAGTAGCGATTACCCATTTCCTGGAACAACTGGTAAAACTACTGACACACACAGTGCAGAGAACCATAAGCACTTTTTGGCTGAGTGTTGCTGGAGCTGACACCTGTAACCTGCTAATGCATGTCTTTTGACAAGCGGCTGCTATGGTGTAAATGGGAATTCCTTGTCTATTCCTTCTGCACTTTGCCTCACGAAACAGCAGCCATGCAGCAGGAGAAGAGAACAAGCTGAGTACACAACTGAGAGATGGTCCAGAGACAGTAACCAGGGTCAGCAACAGCCTGGTGATCACCCAGCATGACCATAGCTATGAGACAGGTCCAAGGTCAAGCACAAAAATCAAGTCTGAAGGTTAGGGTTGGAACGGGGAGGTATGAGACTGGGTGCAGACAGAGCTGCCACACAGCCACCCAGGAGCACCTTGGCCTAAAAGCAGCTTCCGAGTGCAACAGGGAAGAACCCCCACTGAGGCTTCACAGCAGTCCTTACCAGCACGCTGGCCTTGGAACAATGACCTCAACTCCTAGAAGGGAGGGACATGTGCCCCAGGCCCCCATGCTTTGAATTAGCCAAAACCCATGTGTCTGTGGCATAACCTCAATTCCATGATTTCTTGCTGCTGCATTTCACTGCGAAACCAATTTTACCTCAGGCTTCTGATTATCTGAGGACTATTCTATATCCCAAGATCATTACATTGCACTAGATGATGAAACTGCAGAAAGAGCACACGTGCTACTCCATGGGGCACAATCAACTGCACTGCCAACATACACTGGTTTTGAAATGTAACAGAGGAGACAAGAAGTGAAACTGTAACAAAGGTCAAAGCTTTTCTTTCTACCCCCTTAACTTACTCTAAATTGTTATTCTAAACCTAAGGTTTTAGTTTCTATGTGAGACTAAACAAAATACTTTTAAGCCACAATATTCACAAAAGGAATTTTAATTACTTTAGACCTAAGAGTTCAATGGCTTTTACTAGATATACAGAAATGCCACCTATTGCTATGTTGGGTTTGGGTTTTCTTAAAGAATCTTAGGTTGTTCAGAGGTAAAAAAAAAAACAACCCACAAACCAAAAACACCACCAGACAGTTTTATTCAGAGCTGTCTTTCACTTAGACTTGCTTGAAAGAAATCCTCAATCTCCAGAAAGAATCAGAATCATTAAAACAAACAGCTTCTCTATCAGGGGATATTAGCATGCTGTTTCTAACAGCTGTTCTAACATTACAGATTTATCAGCGGATACAGCAGAAGCTGATGCACCAAAAGATAACACCAAAAACCAGCCCATTTTCTTAAATGAAACAGTTTACTGACCCAAACTCCAAGTTTCTAGTTTCTGCAGGGCCAGTAATTCATTCTGTAGAACAACAAGCTCGAAGTAACACCACAGCTGTCCTCAACATAAAAGACACCTCTAGCTCAAAATTCTAATGAAAGGAAGAATCAGTTTTACAAATTAATGACTGCACATTTTGGCTGACAGCAATTCTTTCTTGTCTTAAGTTTATGTTTTAAACGAAGTCCACTGCTTCACTGGTCTGTATCACTTCATTCAATAAATGTGATGATACCACTATAATTAAATACTTACTGATTTAATGGCACTGACTTTTGTACGCAGACTTTCTGTTAACCTTTCATTTTCTTCTTCATATACACTGTATCCACTGTTGGTATAGCCATAGTTCCCAGGGGCCGCTCCTTCGCCTAGAACCACAATAGCCAGTAGTTACAGAGGAAGGAAAATCCAGGAATGGGTAATTTTGTATTGTATAGGTTTTTCCCCAGACTGTCTTTGCAGATGACTTCTATGGAAATCAACCTAGGCATTACATGGAGATGTGAAGGAAGCTTTGAGACCACCACATGGAGCAACACACTTTACTGAAAATAGGAGAGTTGAGATCATTCTCTAACAAAGACAAATACCACTTGATCACACATTTAAAGGAGAGAGCATACTCTGACCCTCACACGTATTTCTCTACAAACAAGACTTCAGATCAGAAGCCAGGCCTCTGAGCAGATAACTGCCGTTTCTGTCAGCGTTCTGCAGTGCTGTTCACACTGCCTCTGTTTTTTGGATGATAGAGCTTCAGGACATTTATCCAGCGTATGTGGCAGAGTATGTGGGGCGTCAGAGACTCGGCAGAGTACATGGGGCAGAAGAGAATGAAAGCCCCTCAGCTCCACACATTTGCTTCCTCCAAGATCTCATGAAGATTTACAGACAGCAGTTGGACCCCAGCATGAGCACAGGAGGATTAAAGCCACGTCCTGTCTAAACAAAAATCAGTCTTAGACCTCAAATCTAAGATTTTAAACCAAAGAAGAGACCAAGACTGAGAAAGGCAAACAGAAATTAACTATTACAAGCTTTATGATAAAGATCCTACTAGATTACTTGAAACAACATCCCAGTTATAACATTACCCAGTATTTATATGGCTAGTCAGAATGCCACACTAAAACTGTCTGAATGCCTTTGGTAATTCCTCTTCAGTGCACTTGAAAACCTTTTTGTGTTTGTGTGTCTTTCTTCTTTTTGAGGAAAAAGGGAGAAGAGACACCAACCATATTCACAGATAAGGCTCCCTCTCCAACAATTTCACTGTGTGCCTTGCATACGTAACGTTACGACTTTAAGAGAGAGAATTACAATGCTCCTTTGCCAACAGGTATCATTTTATATTAATTCATAAAGCTGTGCTTTAAATCTACGTAATGACAACATTTTCAGTGTGTATTTGTAAACTGTTTTGACATTATTCTGTAAGTTGAGCTAATGACAAACTCTCAACAAGACTGGGTGAAATGTACATTTCCATTTTATCACAGAGTCAAGAAGCTTTTCCCCCCCACACCTGAATCAAAACTATCAATGCCAAATACAGGAAGTTGGTTACAATTACATCATTTACAGAGTCAGGTTTGTTCTCACTGTGTCTTGTTTTAAAAATGCATCTAATTATAGTACTTCCTACCAAATCATACACAATTTTGAATAAGTTTCCAAGTTAATACACCATGTAGCTTCAGGCCAAAACACCTTAACTGTGGTTCTTACATAGACTGTGACATAGCAGATGCTAACAACTGCCCCAAAGCTTTTAAACAGGCCCAGATTCTCTTACAGATGCAGAAGTAAACTCACTGGAGAATGACAGGAAGGGCAGAAACTTCAGCATGGCAGTTCTATGAGCTGACTTGCAACACTGCCCACTGACATGTAAGATGGACATGACCATAACATAATTGCAGGCTAAAAAAAGAAGTACCAGGTAGTTGGTGACAACAGCAGAAGTTTTGGTGCTCTTTCCCGCTGTGCTTCTTCCATAAACATCCATCCCTTCACCTCTTCAGAAGCAGTATACTGAGCTGGATGGCCTCCAGTCTAACCCCTCTCAGATCATACCCAAGACCAAACTCTTACTCTGACCAAAACAGAAAGGACTGAAGACCTAAGCATTGTCAAATGCCCACCTTTTTACGATAAATAACCCAACACCTCTCTTGATGTAGCAAGAAGCACATCCAAGACTTGATTTACCTTGTGAAAACACTATTACACAACACAAAATCTAAGAAGTAAATCAAAGGTAGTGTTACAGACACACCTGGTTTAGCCATAGGGCATTCATCAGCCCCTCCTAAAGATTCATTTTCTAGAAAGTACCACCATAACTCGGTCACACTTCTAAGGCATAAACATCACCTGAGCTTTACAATGAAGTCACAGCACCTACATGGTTCTACACTATGACATGGAAGTTCAAAGTTTCTTTACAGCTACCAATGTGGGTGCCGTTTGAAACATGAAGCCTTAAACTTCTCAAAACACCCAGCAGGAAGTCTGCATGGATTGCATTTGCAATATCAGGCTGCATTTGTAAGAAATTGACAGTAGTTGGTTGTTTTTGGGTTGGTTTTTTTCCCCAAACATAGCAGGAAAACATACCGAAGTACTAAAATTTTAAAAAGCCAGCTAGGAATTTGGAAGAGCCTTGACTGAAGAGCAACGCATCTGTCCTTCCACGGAAACATGGCTCAGGCTAACACTTTGTTAGAACCACTCATGAGCACAATTAAGTGCAAATCTCAGTGCTGCTCCGCACGTCCAGCTGACCTAGAAAGAACAGACGGACGGGAGCACGGGTAACGGACACCATACATTTCCCACCCGAAGCTCCCGAGCTTCGCTACCACCGACAACCACGGGCACAGGCCTCCTCACGCAAAGACCCCCCTCCCCAAGGCCCTACGCGGGGCTGGCACGGGCCCTGCCCGGCGTACAGGCCCGGAAGCAGCGCAGCCCACGCGAGAGCACAGGCTGCCCCGACAAGACTTTCACCCCCTCTCCCCCTCCGTTTAACCTCCAGCGCCAGGCGAGGGGAGGCCACGCAGCCGCTGCCCCGCCGGGCGGGCGGGCAGGTAGGTGGGTGTCGCGGCCCGGCGCACAGGCGGGCTGCAGGCCCCGCCGCCGCGGGCCGACGCGCTTACCCAGCCCCGCGCGCCTCATCGCCGTGCCCGGAGCTGCCGAAGGAGGAGAAGGATGGGAGCGGCTCCCGCGCCCACGGCAGCCGAGAGAACCGGAGCTCTGCGGGGCGGCCGCAGCCCAGCTCCAACGCGGCCGCCCTGCTCATTCACCCGGCGAGCGCCACGACAGCGCTCCGCACCGCGCGG
>VZTU01011430.1:471180-642903 GCA_013400835.1 Zapornia atra
GTCGCTGAAGCTCGGTTCAGCTCCGCGCCGGCGCCTGGGCAGGGGCTCGGATCATGACAGGTGCGGCCCTGTCCGGAGCCTCGCGCCTCCTCAAGCCCCGTGGGACACGGTCACTCCGGGCTGCGGCTCCTCAAGGCGTTGAGCCAGGGTAGCGTTTCTCAGGGGAGTGCGGCAGACAGCTCGCCCTGCCCGCGTGCCCAGCAGGCCCCGAAAGCGGCAGCATTTACCTCAAGTGAATTTGAGGGAGCTGGGCAGTGAGGCGGTGGTTTGGGGGCAGAAGAAAATGTCAGTGTGGCACCGCAGGAGAGGGGGCCACCGGCTGGGGTGGGCCTCGGCAGAGCAGCTACCGTCCTGCGGCATCAGGAGAGCAAATTCCATTAATTATGACCAGTCCTGATTTTACACTACACATCACCTATTTCAGCTTCTGTTAAACTTTTAAGAATTTATTCTGAAAGGAGAAAAAAAATCTCAGCCTTCATTTTGGGAGGCCATCAGTGTCTTCTCACTTTATTGTTTGAAAAAAATGAAGATTTTCAGTGGTTGTCTTGTAACAGACCGTAAAAGAAATTAAAATTCAGTGCTGACTGGAGCTTAACCACCCTTTTTTCCTCACCATTATTGAGAAGTAGCAGGCGTGCTACTGCACCATGCAGCAACTCGAACTGGAAACCTGCGGATTTCATTATTACTGAACTTTTGGTTCTCTGAATGATTTGACTTTTATTTGCAAAGGTAATTTCTCCTTCATTCTTTAACCCCTTGCAATGCTTTATTAGAAAGTGGGTCTTACCAGATTTTATTAAAGATGTGGCTCACTCTGTATACAGTTTAATTTAATTTCTTTCCCAGGATGATACCAGAGTGATTTATCAGTACTCCAGCACAAAGCAAACAATACCCTGGATTCTGTTCAGAGTTTACTGTTTCAGGTGCAGCATCTACCGGAGTAGAGATAGGCTTTTCCAATTACAACAAGCTAGCGTAACAGTGCTTTAATTGGTATTTGTGTTCTGGTAGGACATAAGACACCCAGTATTGGACCAAGACCCGCTTGGGTGTAGTGTCATATCAGCTGTATAAACCAATCACCTTCTGCTTCAGTGAACTTTCAGTGTACTAGGAGTCTTCATCTGGGCAGGTAAGGTGGTAGAAGGAGGAATAAAATAAAGCTTGTCAGTAAGGCCTCCTGCTGACATCCTGTATAACTGTAGTAAGACAGCCCACATACCTTTTTGCAGTGCATAAAACCACAAATAATTGCAGTGTTCCTTTTGCCTCCACTTGTCAAAATTGAATTGAGATGTTAGGCTTGTATCAGCCCAACTTTGGGACAGACACTGACAGGATATTGTTCATTTTTCACTTCTTCGTCATATTGGGATGCCCACATCTCAAACAGCATTATAAAAAGTAAAATTAGTATAAAGTAGAAACTGGCCCTATAGTTTATTTAATACTTGATAATTTAAACTATTTAAACCCAAAATTTCAACTAAGGCATTGGTTGTGCATACACAACTGAAGAGAGTACCAGGGAGAAGCAGCCATCTGCAGAACTGTGAGCCATACTTGATTTACATCAGTTCAGGGAAATAAATCAGCTGTTTCAAAGAAAGGAAGAGTACTCACCAGATTAAAGATACTGTTCGTGCTTAAACCATCTGAAGTTCACAGATGGACCCTTTACGTACCTTGCTGGGACAAAGAGAATGACAGATTCTGAGAAACCCTTCTTCATGAGTGCTACAAGTTTGAACTAGGGCTCTGTTAGGATCAATATCCTCATCAAACACAGTTGTTGAAGGGATGTTAGGGTCACAGTCTATGCAGTAACTAAAGAACCACAGAGTAAAATTGATGCTCCAGGAGACAGCAGGAAAATGTCTTTTAGTGGAGGCTGATCTGTCATTGTTGTGTATAATTTTATTTACATTTTTTCTTCATACACCACCCAAGAAAATCACTGCATCTAGTGCACTGCTATATGAAAAGTTTTTTCTTTACAGTATTTGCATATTCTTTGTCACCCTATTTTTCCCCACATGATTTTTCTTCCATTTTTTGATAAATATGGGCTCATACATAACTAGATTTTAAAAAGTACATCCTCCCACAATTGTAACTAGTAGTTACAATTCGTTATTAAGGGGCTAATTTTTTATTTGTACTTATATTTTCTCCAAAAGAAAATCCAAATTAGCCGTATTTAAGGTGTTTGCAACTCATAGTGTTTATGTGTGTATAATTTGGTTATGATGCACTGAAATAACATGTTGACTCTATATGCATTTAATTCTTCAGTTTCTTACAGCAAAGCATGGAAATGATACTGACATTGGTAATGTTTCAAATCCATTTTTATCACATTGAATTTGGGTTCTTTTTCATACACTGAAAGTGCCTCATAAAAAAGTTAGGTTTATAGTTTTCCTGACATGAAAATAATGAAATCATGATTCCATCTCACAACACAGGCTGGACATAGAGGTCAACTGGGTATCATTAATATTCACTGTGTTTCTGTTGTATTTCCTCTGATTGTTTTTATGAATATTAATAATTTCACAGAATGAATCTGTGAAATAAATACAATTGTTATGTTGACAGGGCGAACTGTACTCCTGGTGGCATTCTGGCCGGTTCCCTGGCAGTTCTCCTGCACGGAGGCCATGCCCTGGACTTTGTCAGCCAGCCACGCCTGGCTAGCAGGGGTGCCTGTGGCTGCCCCGGAGCATCTATCTGCAGGTCTTCCTGCCAGGGTGCCTAAACGAGTAATCTGCAAGTGGCTTTAAGTGACTGACTCATCAATGTTTTGTTGATCAGCGACAACATACAGGAAGAAAAATCTCCTAAAAAAATAAAAATGTATGCAGTCTGCAAACTTACCTGTCTTGACCATGTTTTATAATACTTTAATAGTAGCCTACACAGGTGTACCTTTGCCAGATGCTCTGCTTAGGCAAGGTGTAGTCTCCCTTCCCCAAAATATCGATGTACAATTACTCCTTTAAAAAAAAAAAAGGAAGATGACTTTCATAAAAGAGGTATCCCACATGTCCTACCAACTGTCCTACTACTGCTACTATTTTTTGGTTCTCTTCACTGTCTCAAATATATTTTATTAGTAGATTACTTCATCAATAAAGCAATTAAAAAATAATAAGGAAGCTGTCTGAAAAGATCCTGGGTAATCAAACTTCCAGTACAAAAGTAAAAGCCCAGAAACCTTATTAACATGATAATAATGATGTGATTATCATTGAATTATTAAATAAGTAACGAGAATGTCAGTGTTCTTAAATGTTTGATAAACAGGTTTTCACAGTCATCATGATAAACTTGCTACTTTCAACAATTACAGGCTGTGAAACCAACCTAACAAGTCACAGGCATCATTAGAGTTGAAAAGCTGATACTGCATGATATTATGTTAGCATCAACTCTTTCAATCACTGTTTTGTTAAGCAATAAGCTTCAATTATTTTTAAAAAGATGTTTGCTAGTTAAAGCTTGATCCATCGTGCAATTAAGTAACAGCTGATGAGACATTTCTAAAGAAAACAATTACATCAACCACGTAGAAGCAGAGCTAGATCACAGAATATTTCTAATTAGGATTCGGTATCTTCATAAAGGAATAATGTCAGCATCTTTCATCAGTACCCTTGTCGCTTAATATCCCAGCTTATTTTGAGTCTGTTTAGCAAATGAGAGTCCTCAGAATGCTTCTATTAGAACTAACTCTGTCAGATCACTCAGGTGAATACTCCCATATTGTGAAAGCTGACAGAACTGACACTGGACTTAGGCTATCACCAGCCTTATCTTCCTGGCTGCAGCCTCTAAATCCTGCATTAAGAAAGCCAGAAGATGCCATGTAAAGCCACACCTGCCCTAAGACTTTAAATGGTTGAAGGGCGCTGATCACAGATGCCACTCATTGCCAGCTAGACTGCCAAGCACAGAATTAAACATGCAGGTCACAAGTAGAATAGTATGTGCAGTCATTATTCAAGCTCTTTAATGATGAGAACATATGTAAATCACTGCAAGTACTGACAAACCTGTCAGTTTAACCCATCACAACGATTCAAAACGTCATTAAATGCTGCCAAAGAGAACAATGGTTGCTTCTGGTCTTCATGCATTTCGGTCATACAGAGCAACTTCTTTCTGGGATAAGGTCTGGAGTAACCTTGTCTCATTGTCTTTTCAAACTACATTTATTCTTTAATGACATTTACTCAATAAAACCCTTGATGAGTATCTGCCAAAATAGCTTTTTTTTGGTTTTTGAAGATACCACAAAGATACCTGGACAAGACTCTGAGAACTCCTGTTGTCTTTGATGAAACCTCGTTGTTAGAAGTCAGTAATCTCTATCCATGCCTAGTCACCCTCAGCCTTTCTATGGACAGGTTCAAAAGGATCGTTAACTCTTTGTACCTATAAATACTTCCTGTCTCATAGCTTTACATGTGTACATTTTGCAGGTTGAAAAAACACCTGAGCTCATGACAAGATTTTACAGCTCACTAAATACACTCAGTTGTGGCTGTAATCCATTCCATGGTATTTTCTTACTCTTGATTCCAGGATCATCTTGGTTTGTTCTAGTCATAGAAAAATGTTACCCTGAGGGAGGCCTCAGGGAGCTCAGTTGCTCAGGCATGCATCAGCAGCAAAGGACCAGCTGGGGGAAGGGGAGTCAATGTGTATGGTTGCAGCAGCAGAAAGTATCTACTAAATGAGGAAAATCAATTCTTTTTCACATTTACAACATACTGGGGGCTTTGGGGGTTTTACTAACAGTGAAGGCATCCTTCTCCTCACTTTGATATAAGCTAGATTGGGGAAGTATTGAGCTTTACAGATAATATAATCTAAATGCAATTATTATTTGCTTAATTGTTATTCCTAAATACTGTGATTCTGCTTATTCTTTTCTTTAGTTACTTTTTAGTAGCATAAGCTGCTCCATCTTGTTTGATTCTGCAGGGAACACACCCAGAAATCTCTGTTGTGTTTTTATATGTATCTTGTCAGTGCTGTTAAATGACATCAAAAGAGAGAAGGAAGACTGTGGATACAACTGTTGGTTGTCCTCCCAGATTTCATGGCATAGGGCTAGAATCAAAATTTCAGTCATGGAGAATTTTTATATTGACTTTGGATCAGGGTATAGATTTTTACTTAAAAAAAAAACCCCAGCACCACTGATTCTTTCTCTTCTGCGTAGTGTATGCAGTGTCACCTATGAATTATTCCAGTCATGATTTCCTTCTGTAATATTGAGGTACCATTTCTGATGTCAGCTTTGACTGGGTAATAATATCAGCTGAATGAGTGATAAGAATTCAGAGCCATTGCAGCACCCTGAGCATTAATAAATGTAATGTCTAAAAAGGAGGACTAATACATTTAAATTAAAAAGTGGAAGTCAAAGTAATTTTTCATTTCAGTAAAACAAATGTATGGGATGAATGGAGCATACAGTTCCAATGCTTCATAAAATGCAATTAAACAGCAATTTGCTGATTTGCGTTGTTTATTTTGACCTTTCAGGCATATGGGAAAGGCTTTCACCAGTAAAAACAGAGAATTCAATAGAAACACAATGAATTTCAGTGAGCAGAGAGCTATTTTACAGACCTGTATCTAGGCAGAGAATTTTCCTACAGGATATTTCTCACGACAGTCAGGGCAGACATCATCCTTGTTTTGTTGTCCGGCAAGGCTAAGCAGCGAATGTGCATCAGGATCCCTGGATGCTGGACCTAGCTTTGTGCTAGCTTTCTGCTTGGCCACTGGAGAGTTACTTAAAAAAAAATAAATAAATGAAAACATCATGTACTTCTTTAATTCTCTTTAGTTTTCTCATAGGTCAACAAATCATGCACAAAACAATTTGTTTGATGACTAATTAGAGAAGCTAATGCCTGAACATAAATCTGCAAAAGCTCTTGCAAGTCCCTTGTTTTCCAGAAAGACCATTATAAATAAATTACCCATTCAAAGCACCTTTATAAAGATAATTTTTCTTAGGCTGTTACATGGGCTGCAGCAGCAGGACTAATTACCTGTACTGGACCATGACGCTAATGGGATGACGTAGCTTCCATTGGTGGCTGTGGTGGCGCATTCAGAGTTCACTTGTGTGTTTCTGTGTAGCAACACATTATGCCACAAGAATATATATGTAATTTTGGTATTCCTGTTATTTGCCAGATGCAACTGGGAAGAAAGTGTAACATTATTCTCCATAAAGATGCGCTTCCAAGAAAAAAATCTTTTAACTTGCTGAAAATCTGAGCACTTTATCTAGCTTTTAAAGAAGTCAGTAATAAAATTTCATCAATTTTTATGGCATAGGATCAAAGACTGAAGTAATTATAGTGTGGAAAGGATAATTAATTATAGTGTAGAAAGGATCATTATATTTCAGAATTAGTAGTTGTAGTTTTTTTTCTTGGATTTCTGTAAATGTAGATAAAAGCGAATTTAGGTTATGTTTTATGGTATACCATGAAGAAAGATTTCATTTCCCACAGACCATTTACCAACAAAAGTAATTATGGCTTGAAAAGAACACAAAAAGCCATTGTCACTTCTATAGGCAAAAAGGACATGATACATGAGTTAGAATGAAATTATATTCTACACTTTTATGTCTCCACATGCAAGCATCTACTGTATGGATACAAGTATGGTGGTTTGACCTTAGCTGAAGGCGAGACACCCACCAAAGCCGCTCTATCACTCCCCTTTTCAGCTGGACAGGGGAGAAAATATATATTGAGAGGCTCAGGAGTCAAGATAAGGACAGGGAGAGATCATTCCACAACCAGCACCGCGGGCAGAACAGAGTCAACACAGAATAAAGGAAAAAACCCTAATTTATTACACTGCACACACAGTGAAACCAATGTCGTATAATTAGAAGTGCATCCAGATCTTAAAGCACCTTTCCCCCCCACCCCTCCCTTCTTAGCAGACTTCACTTTAGTCTTCATTTCGCTCCCTTCTTCCCCCCATTGTGGCACGGGGAGGAGCAGGGACTGGGGAAATGGGGTTTCAGTCAGTTCCTCACAAGTTGTTTTCCTTCTTGGCTGGGGGGATCATTCCTCACACCCTTCCCCTGCTGCACCGTAGGGTCCCACCCACGGGAGACTGACCTTCACAAACTTCTCCAACATGAGTCTTTTCCCACAGGGCTTCAGCTCTTCCCCAGATGCCCCAGTGTGGATCACTGCTATGGGGTACAGTCATAAATCATAGAATGTCTCTCAGGCCCAGACTGCTCTAGCCTGGTCCCCCACAGAGTCACAAGCCTCCCCAGCAAACCTGCTCCGGCGTGGGTCTTTCTCTCTCTCTCTCTCTGTCTCTCTGCCTCTCTGTCTCTTCATAGGCTGCGTGTCCTGCCAGAGGGTTGTTGCAACACAGGTCACAGAGTCTTCCGTATGTCTCCACCTGCTCCAGCATGAGGCCTTTCCATGGGCTGCAGGTGGGGTCTCTGCTCCCCATCATCTTCCATGGGCTGTGGGGGGACACCCACTCCACCACAGTCTTCTTCACAGGCTGCAGGGGAACCTTTCTGGCACCTGGGACACCTCCCCCCCGCCTTCTTCACTGACCTTGGTGTCTGCAAAGTGACCTTTTGTGGTGGCAAAAGGCAGCTGCTTGTGTTTGGGTTTTTTTTCTTCTTAAGTGTGATTCCCAGAGGCGCTGTGACCATCGCTGATGGGCTCGGCCTTGGTCAGCAACAACTCCGGCCTTGAGCCGGCTGGTGTTTGCTCTCTGGGGCCCGCACAGAGCTTCTGGCTGCTTCTTGCAGAAGCCACCCCTGCAGCCCCCCTTCTCCACCAGAACCCAGCCATGCAAACCTACAACAAGAAGCCATACCTGTAAACCCATAATTGGACGATAACCAGAATCTTCTGCCCCCTTAGGGATCATGTTAGGCAAAAGGTCTAGAGAACTGCCTACAGGAGAAAAAAGTTTCTACCCCATTTAACCCCAGTTCTAGTCCACCAAACCTGCACCCTGTTGTGAATATCGTGAGGTCCATCAGTCCACGGCCAGTGGTGGTTTGCTTCTTGGTTCAGGTTCCACCAGCTAGTGCTTTGTTGTAGATTGGATCCTGTCCTACAGCTCAAAGTCTACCAGGCTGTTCTTACGTCTTTTATCTCTGAGTGCTGGCCTTGACCTGCTGGAACTTTACATCCCACTGTTTGACTTGTGGCAAATTAAGCAGCTATCTATCCAACACATTTTCCTTCCCTTTTATACTTTGCTAAAGAGGCCTTATTCAGCTTATCCATCCTAGAAAACACCACTTTATGTCACTGCTGCTCAGATGACCACCATCTTCTTGAATAATTGCCATATTTAGTTCTACCTAGTCAAGTAAAAATGGCTTGATATTTTTTAATCCTTTTACCCAGGAAATTCAATTACTGAACTGAACCCTCTTATCCAAATCTCTTTCCTGAGACCCTAAATGAAGGGAAAGGGGCAGGTTGATGGATTCTAGAGAGTAACTTTTTCCCCAGAAGGGTTCAGAAGGGGAGGACACTATACACAAGCAAACTCTCCTCAGAGTGATGCTACATGATCATCACATTTAATTATACTTTATTTGGAAACTCATAAAGTTAGTTTAATGCAACAAGGCAGCATGTCCCTGTACCCCAGTGATGTAAAAGAAAATGCAGATATTTAGCATACCAGAATTTAATATTCATGAATCTTCATTTTTAAAGATTTTTTTTCTTTGTATGAGTTTACTAGGATAACCTAATATGTTAAAGATAAAATCTGTTATTCAGTAAGACCATCTTTTAAGTTATGTATTCCACATAAATTTAAGGGCTGTATTTTAGTAATTACTAAACTAAGCATCCTCCTAGTGCCCCAGTCAGCATCCCTGTTTCCTAACAGGATGTGTGGTCATGCATCTGGTTTCAAGAGTTGCACTGATGGCTTACCACTGAACAGTGCAGACCAACAGTAGAGTCAGTGGTATAAACTTCAGACCACAGTCCTCCTTCATGGCTTAGTACGACCACAGTAAAGGTAGGGATGATTCTGGCCTCATGATTCTGGTTTCAGAAATGCAGTGTTCTGTACTGGGAGAAATCCTGACCAACTACAATGGGACTGACTGCATTTTGCTTCAGGCTTTTCCCACAGACTCCAATTCTTAAGTAATTAATAATTTAGAAAGTGGTCTGGGACGGACAGCAAAACCAGGCAGCAGACAAGGTAGGTCTGAGGCACCTGGCTCTCATGCCTGGCATTTGCTTGGCAAATACAGATCACCTCTTCCTGTGCCAGAGCTCAGGCTGGGGAGGCACCAGAGCCACTGCAGGCATGCAGTCATCCAACACCTCCCGCACGTGCCCTGCGCGTGCCGGTTCGGCATGCCTGTCACTGGCTCTGCCACGCTCGGATCCCGCTCATGATCTTCGCGAGTCATGGGAAGCCCAGAAGATCCTGGGCCAAGTCCCAGAGAAAAACCTTGGTGTCCTGGCAGGAGAGCAGCCCTACCTCTAGTTCTAGATGTGTGCCTCCTAGCGTGGATCATGAGAAGTGAGATTCAGGGTAGGCTCACATGCCTGGAGAAAGGGCTGTGTTTCCTCTGCTGCAGCACACAGTGCAAATGCCAGCGCAGGAAGCGTGGCTAGGAAGTGATGTGCAGGTTGCAGAGTGAGGATAACTGGATCCTAAGTGTGCAAAATAAATTCTGTGATGAAGCCAGGTCTTTAACATCTCTGTGCCTCTGTTTCCCTGACACTAAAATGTGAATTTCTTGCCAAGGATGTTAAGAGGCTTATTTAATAATTTTTACTAATATGCTCTAATGCCTTGAAATGAGGCTTAGGAGAGAAAAGTGTTATTCAAAGTCAGTTGAAGAAGAATGTCCACTATTTGCATTACAGTAGAATCAAATGACCCAATCCATCAGGTAGATTATATAGGAAGATGTGATTCCTCCCCCAGAGTCAGTGGGAGAAGAATGATAATTTTTTGCATTACAGTAGAGTCAGGTGATACAGTCCATAGTGTAAGATGTATACAAAGGCATCACACCTCTCCCAGATACCTTATAACCCTTACGACTCCAGTAGTATCTATGATGTTATAGTGAGGATCACAGTTTCCGCCACATTTTAGCAGTGAAGAAGCCATTTGAAGGAAAAATAAATGTGAGCACAAGACACAATATATTGATAGAATAGAAAATAATATATGGAAGTTTTTAGAATAAAGTGGAAAAACTTTTCGTTAAAAAACATGTACATCTTGGTAAAAGAAGCTATATTTTTTGCTGGTGCTGCACTGGATTTTCCAGTTTTATGAAAAAAAAAAGTAGATTGTGCAGAGAACTTTGCAAAATCATGTTCACCCATATCACCACAGAGCTATAGATAAAGAGCTTTCATGTGAGACTGTTCAAGATCAGTCTTTTTTATAGACTAAATAGAAGTTCTGACTATGCACTTACACTGCTGGTAATGGGAATCTATTCTAGGAATCACATACTTTGTGGAGCAGAAGTCCATTTTGAGAATTATCAAGAAACGTGCCATACCTATCACACTTTAACAGATTCATAATAAGAACTTCTTAAAATTTAGGGCTAAAATTAGGCAAGTGTGCTGTATTGTATTCTGCCAGTAGATTTTGTTAAAGCTTTCTGCTGCCCTTCCCTGCATCACCCAAACACAATGATTGTCAGAAAGTGAAAATTCATCTCTGGACTTCCAGCAGGAAGTGAAGAGCCAGGAATATTCAGAAGGATCCCTGTACCCTGACAGGCCAGTTGAGGCAGGGGTTTCTTCGTGGAGAACTGAAGGCAGAAGAGATGCATGTTCCACTGCTGTCTCAGACTGAACTCCAGCATCAGCCGGAGACAATTCATGCCTGCTCCTCCTCAGGTCCTCAGGTTAAAGCATGGTTGGTGCCCGAGATGAGTGCACCCAGTGCTCCCATCTTTAGCCAAATCACACAGCAACCTTGGTGCTGGTGATTGAATGATGCATAATATTAATGGATAGATTAATAGAGATATATCTTAAGAAACAATCGATTAATACATCTTTAATATAAGGGGAAGCAAAACCAGGCACAGAGAGGGAGAGAAGGGGCAAAGGAGGGCCCTTGAGAGCTCCTGGGGTGGTGTCATCTTCAAGATTTACTGTGAGCAGTAAAGGTAATGAAATCTTTCTCCACTGGCTTTTCTCTGTTGCCTAAAAAAACCTTAAGGACATGCATAACAGCTTTCCCTTTGCTGTCACCTTATTAGGGGTTTTTTTTCTTAGTCAGGTATTTTCAGGATACTTGTGGGAATTTAACATCTTCAAGGCCATAATGCTTTTCAAAGTCAAGAGAAATTAGCTAGTGCTGATGTTCTAATGGTTTCAGGGGACTGAAGGCAGGGGTGACAGATATCCTCACAATAGCTGGGCAAGCTACCTCTACTGAGGCTCTTCCTGCTTAGGCTGGAAGAAAACACATGGGGAAGCAGAAATAACTTAAAGCCTTGTGTATGATCAGTACAATTCCAGAATCAAGGAGGTCATGCTGTGTAGGAGGTGTCCTAATGGAGCTGGGATACTCACCCAGCTTCACCCAACAGTTCTCAAAAGACATTGCATCCTTGCTGCACACTGACATGCCATAGGGGATATGAACATCAGAGGCACCTGTAGATGAGAATATGACCCTTCGTGGTTCACTTTGCCACCTCTTAGCTAAGAGGTCAATTAGGTGAATTGTTACAGCTTAACTTAGAGGTTCTTCAGAGAACTGCATTGTATAAAACTGTTTTTCAGAAATATCCCATGTGAACTTTGATAGCAAAAAAATCTAGCCAAGGTTTTTAAAACAGTTGAACTCTTCATCTTCAATCTTTTAACAGCTCATTTTTCCTAAAACTCTGGTGTATATAGACTTAAAGTCAAATAAAATTGTTTACATGTACCATGAATGATCAGCAAAACATTTGAAACTTACTGGGAGACCATAACACAGTGATGGATCACATTTTATTTCATGGAATACTAATGAGGATTTAAAATTACATTTAAGAAGAGAATGTGAAAAGATTGTTTTCTTTCCAGAGCTGAATTATTAGTAGGTTTGTACTGAGTTGCAGGATATCATTATTATTTTTACATCAGTAATGCCTTTCTAACCTCAATTAGCAGGAGACCAGAAGCCACGCTATGAATCTTTCACTGAGATGCAGTTGTCAGCTATGTAAATGACTTTATAAATGTGTTCTGAAAAAGGAAATAGTTTATGCAAATTAACCTGAACCACAGTGTGCAAGATGAGAAGTATAAGAAATGATGCAATTAATTCAGTGGTGTTGGGAAGCATCATTGGACTCAACCTGAATGGAAAAGCATCACTTGGAGAATCAGATGAGTTCCACCAGAACTCAGGAAGGAGACCTGGGAGACTGTTTGCAGAAGTGCTAGGGTAGGGGGAGTATATGTCTCCCGCTCACCCCTCTCCCTTGTAGAAGTATTTTTTCAATCTCAGTGTTCCTTCTCATGTAAAAAGAAGCACAGTTTTAAATACACACTGACCACTTGGAAAAACCCCACTACAAATGGAAATAGATTTAAAATTAAGAGATTGCTGCTTCACATTCCTTACTAGTAGCTGGCTCATGAAAAGGCTTGGAAAGAAATGTAAGAACCCTTGAAACCATTCACCTTGGTTTATGCGAGATCTGACACCCTGACAAAGAGAAATATTTTTCCTTCCTTCACAAGTCCTGAATATTTGCTAATATTTGGTATTGTATCCATTACACTAAAGATTGATGAGCTCTTACTCTGAATTTGCTTTAGTTGTTGATTATTGATTTCTCACGTACTGTCATGTGAGACATTATTACTCGGCGCCTCTAGTAGGTTTAAGTCAGTAAAATCTGCAGATGATGCTCCTTGGACAGTCTTTATTTTGCCTGTCATACAACTCAGGTGGAATTTCCGACCCAAGGGGTATTAAGGGAAGTGTCAGTAGTGACCTTAAAGAAAGCAGAATTTCAATCCTGAAATCAGGCTGCACAGCTGAAAGAGGCCCTGAAAGAGGACTGGAAAGCTATCTGATGCGAAACACATTCAGGTGCTAGATTTTGGCTTGTACATTTATAATAGTATAGATTTTAAAATACACCCTCCTCAATTCTAACAGCCGTGGGGTTTTCTGTAAAAAATGGGGCCCCTGTCCTAGATCCTTTCTTGAGGGTTTTACTCATTCTTTTAAATGTATTGATTCAAAGATGCTGATACCCTTTTGTTAAATTAATTATGCTTTCTGTCAAGATAAATGAAAACAGTGAACCATGGTGATTTTAGAATCTGGCAATTACAGTGGCTTTCCCCAAAAGATTAAGGCCAGTGCCACTGAATAAGCTGTTATTATTTATAAAAATAAGTTTCTCTTCTGACTTTATTCTTTGCATTTTAATGAAACTGGCAGTTCACTGTTACAACTATATGCCATGTTGATTCATTCTTCATCTTCCACCTTGAAAGCTCTCAGATAAACTGAGGTATTGCACCAAGTACTGCAATTTATTCGCAGTGTTAAAATTTCCCTACGTATCAGAAGTCTGTATTAAAAACTGATTAAAAATTTCCCAGGTGAAGGGGCATGAAAGCTAATCTGTGCAACTGAAATACAGACTGTCGTTAAAGTAAAAATAAAGACTGACAGCTTCACAGAAGAAACCAGTTTCTCATTTAATCTACAAATCTTGGGTGGTGATACAGTGTGATAACACACCACTCTGATGTGAACCTTGACTTCTAACAGCTGTGCGAAGCAGAGTTGCTATTTATAATCTGTAATAGGAATACATGTACTGTGCTAAGCATGGGGATTTTATTTTCTTTAATATTCACCTGCTTGCCTTGTCTGTCAGTGAAATAAAAAAAACCCCAAGAAAACAACAAGGATAAAACTGCAGAAGGGCCCAGCAAAGCAGCTAAACAAGGAGACTGGCAGTAAGATGGTGTATAATATCCATACATCTGGGTCTGACAGAGCATCACCCAATTATAATAATCACTAGAAGCTTTGGAGATATCTGTTTTCCATATCCATGGTTACTCATAATTAAAGGCACTGTTCCCAAGGATGAAAGGGAAGTCCCACATCCTCTCAGTCACCACGTACCATACCGCAGTAGCTCACATGAGAGACTGTGATGCTTAGGATAAGCATGCTGTTCAGGGTGGAGTAACGGCTCATGGAGGCAAAGTGCTACCACCACTGTGTTGGGATGGTGTGCAGCCGTGAGGAAAGATGGCATTTAGGAAGCAAAGGAGAAAGGAGCTCGTTTTTACGTTTTGGTTTGGTTTTTTTTTTTTTATCCTTTGGCATCTACCTTTATCAGATAACCTCAGTTTCTGCTGAAACCTACTCTTATTTCCCAGAATAATTTTTTATTCCCTAGAAATCAGGCCATCTCTGAACTACTGACTTTTAGCTCTAAGACTCCAGAATAACTTCAGTCTCCACATTATAATGGAATATTCATGATTTTCTTTTTTAAAAAAAACTTACAAAACCAACTGTTAAATTTCTGAAGATGAGATCATCATATTTTATTTTCTACCGACACCACAAAGTCAGAGAGCCTTTCCATCTGGTCTAAGACTCAATGACATAAGGCTTAAAAGGTTCAGCTGGTACACAAGCCACAGTCCTGAGCAGAACAGAGACAACAGAAAACGTAACATTTTTATATGTGTTGCATGCTTCATAGCAGTGGCTATCCTGTTCTACACAGCTGGAGACCAGAAGCAAACTAATTTACCAATGAAGAACTATGGTGAAATCTTTCCACTGTAGTGAGGGATTTTCCATCTCAGTTTCATACCAAGGTCTACATTTACTTTCTGGGCTTGGTTCTTATGGATTGATAGGCCTTTACCAGATGTGGCAAACAGCAGGTTGCTGTTATAGACACCTAAAATTTTACAGACACCTAATCTGTTATAGACACCTGAACTAGACAAGGCACAACTGTTGTGTAAAGGACATTCAATACCACAATTTAGCAGCATGGAATAAGTTAGTTGAGAGATGGAATTCAGTATTAGATGGCTTTGCTTGGCAGTTTAAATACAAGTTAAGGTCTTAATGAAATAGCTACTGTAGCTTGAGTTACAATGACCATTTAATTCCCTTTGTGCTTGCCTCTATGAATCTGAAAAAAAGAGACTGTTTTGTAGAGCTAATAAAAGTGCATCGGTTCAGCTTGAACTTTTAAGTTCTTTACAGAAACTATTCACAGAACCGCAGATGGGTTGAGGGTGGAAGGGACCTCTGGAAGTTATCTTGTTTAATGTCCTGCTCAGGCTCCAAGCCACCAAGAGTAGGCTGCCCTGGACAATGCCCAGGTGGCTTTTGAGTATCTCCATGGATGGAGACTGTGAATTGATTCTCCTATGTCTTTCATTGTTTCTTAAAAATGTTCTGAAGCAGGCTTAGTGTTTTTGAGGAAGCCCCCAAGACAATTTTCACTAGTTCAGAGTTGTGGAATACACAGTGATAACACTGATACACAGAGTGGTTACCAGAGCATCTGGGTGAGATCAGTGTTTTCCTGAACACACCACAATGGTCTGGTTATGTCTTAAGTTTAATATTTGCCTCCTACCTTGTTTCATTTGTGTCACTGGGAGAAATCTGCTGGGGAGTTTCTTGAGCAGTTATAGATTTTTTTGTGAGTTTTCAAGTTATATTTCCAGTCCAGCCTCTTTAGCAAACACACAACAGTTTGCTGACCACATCCTCTGCTTTGTTTCAAACACTCCACTTCCAGCCTGGCTTCTGCAGGACGCTTTTCCTGTCTTTCACAAAAAGCATAATCAGAGATGCCAAGCAGCTCTCTTAGTACTGAGTATATGTAGTCAATATGGTGGTGAATAAAAAGCTTGCACACATCTATTACACCAGACAAAGCTGCAAATGAAAAACTCATTTACCAGCAATTTTTTAAAGCATCAGGAAATTACCCTGATTTTAGGGCAGAGGATCTCTTTGAAGTGAATAAATAACAAAACCCCTTAATATACAATTTTATTGTATAGAACTAATCCTATGTTATGCTTTTATTAAACTATATCAGTTTGGTTTATAAATGAATAATGGCACATTAATAGGGAAAATCAGGCTGTTAGGCTATTCATTTGTTGTACCACAGAAAATTAGAGCACCTTTCCTGTCAGTAGACAGATGTGGACATTTTATACTGCGTGTATAGCACCCTGGTAGGGATGTGTCTTTTTATACTGCATGAAAACAATCGTTTAATTGCCTTTTGCTAGCTACAAAGATCCATGTGGTCAGTGGAAGTGTTAGGAGTGAAAAACATGCTGAAAACTAACAATCTCATTTTTTTCATCTGCCTCCTATTAAATAAACTGGCAGAACTGATGCACTGCCCCAGACCAAGGATGAAGGGATGGAGGCAGAGTATCTAGTGTTTGTATTAGCACCAAGCATCTAATCATGTTCAGGAAGGGCTACATTCGCAGTAAGTTATGAATATGCAGAAGACAGCAATACTGGTCCCAGGACTGCAACAACAACTTCATGGTTCCTCACAAGGAGGCTCCAGGAGCACTTTCTTTCTCTGCACTGAATAACAGAATATTCCCATACCTGCACCCTATACCTTCAGTGGTATGCAAGCTGGCATATGCATGGGTTTATGTCCAGCAATATGAAACTATTTCTGAGGCTACTGTTAGGTCACTCACAACAAAATAACAAATATAATTTAGCTTTGTAATTCCATTTAAAGAGAGGGAAAAACCCCAAACTGGTAGTTGCATAAGCAGTAATTAGATTCTTTTACTAATACTCTGATGCAGTTTTATAAATGATTACGAGAGAGTTAACAAAACTATGAAAACTCTCTTTGAATGCAGTATTCCCAAAGAACACGGCAATAGTATTGGTGCTAATGAAAATGATCACCTCAAAGAAGATATATTTATCTGTGGAGACAAATCCAAACTGGACAGCTGAAAGAATGTAGAACTACAAAAGTACTACTGAGTGCTAAAAAATTACAGACAGAATTAATTAGAAACCTAGAAGGAAGAAGTAGCCAAGACAGACAAAAGAAAATGTTCATCTCTTCACTTATGCCAAATAAAGATTTTTTTACTGCTGCTTGATCAAAAAGCAAAAGTGTTCTATTATTTTCTCTGTTAATATTTAATATCTTGCAATTGTATGTATCAGGGATATGAAGAGATTTGTTATTAGAGTCAGCTAAATATTGAGTTTCCGTGTTCATTTCTGTTGTCTGGCTTTTAAATGTCCATTCAGTGTCTGTCCAGTAGAATCAGGAATCAGAGCTGGTTTAATAGATGTTTCTGCTTAAGGCTGCAAATCTCTCCCCTGTAGTTTACAGAGCCATTGCATTATCCTTCTTAGTGGCAGTCTTTCACATGCGAGGGCAATTAATCTGTCCTGAGATAATCTAGAAGAAAATACATATATAAAATATCCTTGCATATAAGTGTTTGTGAATTATTTTGTCAGAAAGGTCACTGCTTTTCTCCACAGAAAATGTAAATTTCATCTTATTTCTCCAGTGTTGACTCCTTCTGAGGCCTTTTTCAACTAAAGTGTTAAATGTCTGTTCAGAGTGATCATCAAGTTTACTCTGCACAGGATTGCTTCTATATATTATCACACATTAAGTGAGTTTCCAAGTCTGAGATGCTTGGAAGGCTGGAGCTGCCGCAGGGTGAGTGGGTTCATCTTCAGTGCTTGCATAGGCCAGGTTGCAGCTGTGTCTGTATCGTCTTGCAGTCCTTAACATTTTCCTTCACTGTGTCTGGGTGGTGCAAGAAATAATGGTATCTCTTTTGTGGGTGGAAAATAAAAACCTTAAAGTTTAATTGTCAGCATTTTAAAAAAAATTAAAATGTACATATCTGAAAGAGAGCTTTTAGGCAACATTTAGCCTTCAAATCCCAATCTGCAATCCTAAGAACCTCTCCACAGCTGCCATCTGCACACAATCATAAATCACTCAGTCCTCCAGACTCTGAAGTCTTCCTCTACACTCTCAAAAACATTTCTGCTGGGACAAAGCTGAGCAGCTCAGCATCTTTCAGTTTAGAGACCAGATGCCCAGAGAAGCTTCACACAGTAAGGCTTTCAGTGCAGGCAGATACACAGCCCTGCCTGGGCTGTGCACAATGGCTGTAGACCAAGGCAGAAGCAGCCCTTCTTTCAAGTAAGTCATTTGCGTTTTGGTCTGTTTGTTTTCAAATAAGATCCAACAAGCGAGACCTCTCATCAAATAAGAGCAGAGGAAAATCTGGCTTGGATAATATATCTGGTCTAAATTTCACTTTGCAATTCTGGACACCCCAAATCCACTCTGGACAAACCAGCACTGCTGTGGCTGGCATCAGGGCGTTTTCTGATACTTTTTAAAACTTCAGGAGGGTAACTCAAACACAACTGAACTTCCTGTGCTGCGCCATCATTTATTCTCCATTGGTCAATGGGCATGAAAGAAATGAAGGAAAAAAAGCATGTCTGATTATGAGCTGTGAGATGTGTTTGCAGGAGCTGTAGTACATGTGTGTGTGCTTTGATGACTGATACATACTAAGACCTGCAAAATCCTGACTCTGAAAAACAGAAAGGAACTAAATAATGAATTTGGTTCTTCCTTCAGTGCAGCAGCAGAGTGAGCTCAATTATTTGTTAGTCTCTTGTTCCTATCATGCAACAGTGGGATTTTTTAATTTTTTTAATTCATACTTGTTTTCCCATTTATGCTGATGACTAGCAGCCAATACACTGACCTGGCTAGTGCTGTTGATAGTTGTGCGGAAAACTGTATCTCATATTGCCACTCATGCCTTTTATAGAAAATTTAATTTAATGCTGGATTTTTTTTTCCTCCTTTCTGTGTTGGTTTGGGGGTTTTTTGCCTTGGAGTGACTTCTGGAGATGTTTACTGATAACTCTGGTTTCTTAACTAAAATATCATTGCTTCTTCAGTAGTTTGAAAATCTTAGCTAAGCTGAGCTTCCAAAAATATCCCTTCTTCCCACTTTGTTCTAAGTAATTCTTGCTGATATGAGCAAAGCTTTTTCTCATGGACTATAAGCATCATTTTTTGTATTCTGTCTTTCAATAAACTGAATAAAAATCCTGGAGCAATCATTATGGAAGCCAGCAGGTTCCAGCTATGAATATCTGAGTTGCTAGTGGGTGAAATATTAGCTGCACTGAATAAGTCCCCTAGATGCAGAAGTCTCCTCATACATAGACCTCATTCCAATTTGGAGTATATACCAATAACTCACTGTGATAAAAAGTTGGGCTTTCTGTCTTGAATGTCTAAGTGCTTGAGAGCTCATTTGTTAAAAAAAGAGATGCTATGAGGTATATACATAATGATACCCTAAAGTTTTAATGAAAAAAAACTTCCTAACTAGTATCAAGGACAATATATGTTCTCACAAAGTCAGAACACTCCACAAAATTGATACATATTTCTATCAGCCACTGGAGGAGTGCAATGTTTCACTAATTTGGCTGAATATGCCAGTTTTCCAGTTCTTTCCACCTCCTTCTAACCAAATAATTTATGTCAAATTTGACAGCTTTCTGTCTTATGATCTTGAACACCCTCCAAAAATTGTTGGCAGATAATAAATTTTAAGTTAAGTCTGATTCAGAAAGTGTTTTTTCTCTGATAAATGTTTGTGTCTCTGGGTAAGAGAAGTTCTGAGGGTGTGACATTTGTGAAGAAAAAATAGGGAAAATAGCTACTAAAACGTATTTTTCATGGCTATTTACAGCAGCTATATATTAATAATATCTGCTGTTTGGGCTACCATATGGAAAGCCTTCATTTTCAGAACAGATGCCTTCAAGTTTCAGACACAGAAAGAAATGGCATGGAAAACCTTTCAGAGATAGTGCTTTTGCTTTCTGTGAGATGACTGACTCTAACCGGATGATGCTATTACAGAAACATCCTCCTGTAGATCTAAAATGTTGTAGAAATACCAGATGGAAATAAGATTTTTATCTTTAAAGGGAAAAAAATGGGGTTTTTTTCATGTAATTCAGATGAGAAACCATTAAAATACATTCTAGGTGGTGGGAGTTTGGGATTTGTGTGTGTATGCTTTATGAATCTATAAAATAGCCCCCCGTGCTTTTCCTTTGAGCATTATGGCCCGTGTTTATGATTACTGAGCTTATTTACTTTCTAATCAATGTGCTAATCGCTTCCAAGGTGGGGGCTATTAGCAAGTCATTAGGAACTAACAGCAAGTAAATTAGGTAGATGTAAAGAACCACATGGTTCCTCGTTTGCTTAGAACAGTAGCTCTGCGGGGGAAAGGTGCAAGGCTTGGGGAAGCACCGACAAGAAGCAATTTTGTGTAATGCTGGAAGTCCTAAGCCTGCTACGTTGCCACACCTCTGGCTTCCTCAGCAGCTCTGCATCGCGCTGTGTCAGAGGTAGCGGTGCTGTGGTTACCTGGTGACTGTGCCATGACTGCATTTCTGTTGCAACAGGAGGATGTGCAAAGTTAAGTGGTTAGTCTGCGGGACGATTCCTAGGGTCTAGGGCTGATACAGCTGGCTGTAGGTGGGGGCTTTCAGGGTTGAGGGGAAATCCACGCACAGCCTATTTTCTTTTCCTTTCCTCCCTGCCCTACCCCCCCCCTTTTTTTTTTCCCCTTTTTCTTCCTTCCCCCCCCTTGGCGTATTGCTTCCCTCTGTACTAGCAGAAAACAGTAGAGGAAAAATGAGTCACTGCCAAATTTCATAACTTTCCGTCTGGACTATATTCAGCTGCTGTCAGTTTTGGCTCTAATAATATGCATTGTAAACACAAATCATACACAATCTGGACCCACAATTTTAGTATTCATAGAGTTCTGTTGTAGCCTGAACTCAGGGGTTGGTTTGTGGCTCTGTAACCTGATTAATGTCTCCAGGATGTCCGAGCGGCGCGTTGGTGGAACATCACTGGCAGTATCTGATACGCACTCTATGGATGTAATAAGCTTAGGCACATAATGTTCAAATTACTTATTTAGGCCCACTTAAAATGTCACAGGGAAAAACAGAATCAAATCCAGAAATACTAAGTCCCATCTTTTATCAAATAAACTAAATTGTCTGTGGTTAGGAAAGAAAGAGGACCCTCAAAGCCGACATGCTTTTTCTGGATTGCCGAAGCATCATGTGTGCTGTCTTTAGTTAAACTGAAAGATATTAACTGTGTGTGCCTTCACCTCTTAAGATTTCAGTAAAAACAGTAAAGGTGAATACTGAACATAGGGTCAGAATTCATCTGAAAACTCACTAATGAGGCTTAACTCAGGGTATTCTGTTACCTTGCTTTTCCCAAAGTCTTTGTGTGTTATTTTTACTACTTAGCTTAGAACCTTCCTTTCACATCCTTGACTAAATATTATTAAAAAATAAAATATTACTTAGAAGTACGTATCCCATTTTCAAGAGCGTAGATGCAAGTCTGACTGCAAACATGCCTTCAGCAAGGAGTTGCCCTTGATGAGATCTTATTTAATTTGCTCTGATCAACAATAGCTGTGAATCCACTGCTGTTTGGAGCCTAATTAGGTGATTGTTAATTGCTTAATGTGTTAAGGAAAAGTTAGGGATACAGAGGAGAAGCTTCTGTTACTGATCTTAAAGAACATGAGTAATCCTCAAGATCAGCAGTGGGAGCATGCCTGACTCAGCTCTGTGTAATATCTATAAACTCATTAGCAAGGCAAGAAGCTGATGAATTATTCAAGCAGAAAGTGATTTCCTCTTATGTTAGTCAAGACAGAACAATAAATGTGGCCTTAGTTTGATTTGGTGTCCCTGGCAGACTGCAGATTTTTCACTTTTCATCTTCTCCTTCAACACCTGCTCTGCTTACCCCACCATGAGCTAGAAAATGCATAGGCTCTGACTCTTAGTAAAGCAGTTTTCATGCACTGGATAATTTAGTGAGGCAGAAGGAACCAAATCAAAGGTAACTTAAAGATATGGGGAAGTCCAGCAGGTATGGTAGAAGCTTGTTTGGACTGTGAGCCTGGATGGAGGAGAGGCTGGGTTAGGGGAGCAGAACTATGGCTCTAGGCAGCAAATGGCCTTAAATACAGGCCAGAGTAGGGTAAGCATTTCCATAGTGACATGCAAGGAAGCAGAGCAGAGTTCATTATCAAGAAGGACATTTTTTTAAAAATCTCTTTTCTCATTTTGGGGACAGAAATGAATAAGAGTTTCTAGAACTGAGAGGCAGGAAAAAATGAGTTGGGATCAAACAACTGTGCCTTATGTAACGCTTGACCTTTCTACCTTGTTTCTAAGTAGCCATGATGTTGTAATTATTCTCTGACTTGCAAACAAAGAACTGTTTGAAACAGAAAAGAGATGAATTTCTGGGTTTGGAAATGTCAAAAATTAAATGTTTGATGATCTAAAAACATTCTATTCAATATTTTTGTTATTTTTACTGGAATCAAATGCTTTCTGCAAAGTGCATCAGCTGTGATGGAGACATTTTCTACTATAACAATACTGAAAATTATAATTTTTTTTTAAAGTATTTCAGAGTGGGTTCCACATGTGAAGGAAATGTGTCAGGTTTGTGGGTTGGTTTTTTTTTGATATAGAGACAACAACAAAACAGAGATGTTATTTTTAAGTCAAGAGGAGGTATCCAGATGCTGGTGTTCAAATCACTACTTAAAATCAGAATGCATTTAGATGAGCTAGCTTACATACTGTGCTGAAAATCAACCCTGCTTTAGCATCCTCACTATAGGTTTATGCTGGTTTGCGTACCAGTGTTGTACAGTATGGCCTGTCATTGGCCTCACAGAGCTGGTAACTGGAATGTTTTTATTTGACAATGTTATCTAGCAGCCTACTGAGCTGATATAAAGGAAGCAATTCTCTGCGTCTCCATAGTCGGTCTTTAGTAGTATTTATCTCAATTGTAAATGCAAAAGATTTTGCTGTTTCTTCTGTTGTAATTTCTTCTCAGCAAGTGTCAACTCAAGTTTATAATTTAAGACTTCCTACTGCAAAAGGTATTCATTTTCATAATATTTGGTGTTCTGTCAAAAATGGAAAAGTCTCACCATGAAGACTTTTACAATGAAGACAGTTATATTGGCGATTTACAAATCAGTCCAGCTAGTATCAGGTAAATAAGGACACATCTAGATACCAGTTTCAATGCTATATTAATCCAACTACAGCTCGCTCAGCACAAAGAAGTACTTTGCTTGCACTAGAAGCAAAATGAAGAGGAACAACTTTATTTTCAAGGGTAAGAAGGGGTTTTTCTCTGCAAAGCTCTGTGATCTGCATGTAACTCCAGCATGTGCTGTGTCTGCATGGCCCTTTCAGGGGAGCTCTTAAGTCTCTTCACAAGCAAAGCCACCCTGACAGAGACTGGTTTGGTGTCCTGGGCTGGTGGTGTTTGTGGAATACGCTTCAGGAATATACACATCTTAAGCCTATGACTTCTTTTGTTTGAACTGGAGCCTGTCTTCTAGAAAGTGATCCCATTTGTATTTAATGTCTGTAAGTAATGGTGAATCCTCATGTCTGTAAGTCATTTCACTGTATTTTTGACGCTGCTAGTCATGCGTTATTTCCAGCCTAATCCTCTTTGGTTTGGCTTGGTCTACGGTATTAAGAGTGATGGACGGAAGTAGACTCTATAGCTGGGAAGTTATAAAGTCGGTCGTTTGCTGTGCGCAGGTGCACGGGGGATCGCCCCGCCACAAAAGCGTGCACCCCGATGTAGCGAACGGACCCCACATTTATACAGTAAAACAGTGAATATTCTATTAACGCCTATACATAATTACTACCTAAACCCGCCTACTCTTGCTTCACATGCTAATTAGCTTATCAGTCCTTCAGGCTTGCTCAGATCCTTAATGTGAGGGTCTTGCCAGCTTGTAGTGTTCTTATCAGTTTGAGCTAATTTATGTCCTTGTTAACTATCTGTTTTCCTCTAGTAAGGAGGTTTATGGATGTAATTCGAGTCCTTTGTCAGCCATCTGTTTCTCTTTGACGAAGGGATAAGTGATGGATCATTCTGCCCTCGAACTCTTGCTCTTTATCTTCTCCTCGAGATAGTGTGAGGCTTTTCACAAGTAAGCTCCTTGCTATGGAAAAAACCAGACTTCCTCCTCCTCCATGATTACCTAGCTGAGTTCTAAGGGCTACCCCATGACTACACTACACATACGCCACACTACATATACTTACGATCCTATCCCCTCACATCAAGAGCTCATCTGTGTCTATCTTAAAGACCCATCTACATTTCTGTGTTTTTCCAGATTATCTTCACTTAAATGAAATTACCTTCACAGCACAGCCTCGTGGCTGCTGAGCCATTGTTACAGCCCCTCCCCACTGTTCCAAAGTAGTCATGACCACTCTTAGCCGGTTACTGCTTTCTTAGGGAGAATGCCATCCTTCAAGTTGGCTGTGCAATGAACCTGGCAGGCAAATGGATCTAAGCTAAAACTGTCTTCCTTCTGATTTTAGCTATTGTCTTTCAACTAGCCTGCTTTAAAGTGCCTCACGGAGAAAACTTGCGCTGGGCCAGAAATGTTTGCTAAGCAAAGGGCAGGAGAACTAATTTCAGGCCCAGACCAGTGGAAGTATCAGCACTAGCTTGCTGCCTGAAGACATGCTTTTCCAGCACAAAACATAGCAATTTTTTCTGAACATAAGTTGAACAGATCAAAAAACAAACTACAAATCTGGATTCAAGACCTCCCACTGGCTCATGTGAGAGCAGAGCTTCACTGGTTTGTACTTACCTATTCTTTATTACCTCTGGTGGGGATAACCCTCCCCTTGGGCAAATCACTTCTTGCTTGGTTATCAGCACAGGTTGTTATGTAATCTGGTTTTTTCCTGCCCTTATCCCTTCTGTTCTGAAATGTGGATTGCTGTAGCTCATCATCTGGTTTTTCTAGCTTTCTAAAGATGTCGTGCTCAAAACCTATGTGAAGGAAAGATTTTTTTTTTCATTGTGCTTACTATTCCTTAATACATGTAATCACCAACCAATATTGTTGGGTTGATTGTGCTTGCAGCAGCCCTTTCATCTGAACTACACTTTCCCACAGATCACTCTTAGGTTGATCCTAGCAGCTGTGAGACAAAGAACAGAGAAGTTCAAGCAATGAAGTAGTCCAAATGTCAAAGCATATTTTTGAAAGGCAATTAAAACTGATTATTTGCAGAGCTCATGATCTCACTGTGGCCAGCATTATAAAAAAGCTACTGAGGTTAATAGTCTCCTCCATACGGTACCAGATAAGCAATTTGAATGTCTCTGGGAAACAGTCCTTTGTGACTGTCTCTTTTAATGAGCTTTCAAAAGAATTGCCCAAGTCTCTATTTCAGATGCCAGAAAGTCTTCAACTTTACTGCTAATTGAGGAAAATCCAATAGCATCAGGTTAAAGCACCCTTGAGATTCTTTGCTGGCTGACAAAGCTGTTAGTGTCTATTTAGAGTATAAACACCTGGGCTGATTATTTTTTTTTTTTTTCATTTGTTAAATGCAAAGCACCAAAAGCATAACTAAAAGAAGTGGGTGCTCAGCATCTTGGCAAGCCAGGCCCATCGAACATGTACAGAATCATTAATGGCTTATATTGAGTCACCAAATACAATTTTTTAGTGAAAGGACTTCTTTCAGTAAACATTAACTAGATGTAACTG
This sequence comes from Zapornia atra, assembly GCA_013400835.1. Lineage (NCBI taxonomy): Eukaryota > Metazoa > Chordata > Aves > Gruiformes > Rallidae > Zapornia > Zapornia atra. The sequence goes on from VZTU01011430.1 coordinate 496,995, forward strand.
TTCTGTTGTGGTTGCAAAGTATGGGTCTTGGTAGTCACAAAACTTGATTCTTCAAAAAAGTTTTAAAATCTCCAAGTCCAGTAAACCAATCAAAAGATGAAAAGGAATGTGCAGCAGGGAAGATCAGAGTGATCTTGCAGCAAGAGAAATACCCCATGCAAAGGATTTACACTGCAGACCCACACATACAAAGGCAGAACTCTGTTTCTTCACCAAATTATTTCACTGTACGTGTTCACTGCTCACAGAAGTCATTACAGTATTTCTTTCTCATTCTACAGTTGGTTTCTGTGGATGTTAGCAAGGTAAGCAAGGCTGGCAGAGTCCATTTAAGAAGAGCAGTCTTTTTTCTGCAGCTGCAATAGACATAAATACACACCACTTCACATCATGGTGTGACCAAGAGCAGCACAAGCTGTGGGTTCTCTTGTGGGTGGGAGCTTTGTTCTCATCAGGAACCAGAAGAATTTCCAGTGCTGCTCCACTGGTGTCTAAAAACCATGTCTAAATCCCACCCTGCTTTAGAGGTTCAATGCTTTCTTGAATTTGAACAGTTTTCTTCCTGACTGCACTGTGGAACAACAAAGTAGGTGTGATGCTAACTTTAAAGACTACCTAATTTGTACTGGAGCATCATCGTATTTGTAAACTCAACAGAACACACTGAACAGACAGCTGCAGCCCAAGATCCCATGTACTCTGTTTCAGTTAAATCCTGGAGAAGTTGTTTCTTGACTGATAAGTTAATCATAAAGTCTTGCTCATCCAGTTCTTCAGCTATGTGCTGCAGGTATGGGGATAGTGGATTTTTGTGATCTTGTTTGATGCTTGCTGACATATACCACCTGACGCATCTTAGGAATCACAAGCCAAAGAAGAATATTCAGTGTCTTAAGGGAAATCATCCAGTCAAAGGAAAATTGGTATTTTAATCTTCCACTTCTTACAAAGTAATGAATGTTTATTTAAAGATTCCTCGCAGAAATTTAAGCAATAAATAACTGAAATGCTCCACAAACAGGAACAGAGATTACAGGATTTCAGTGGCATGTAAGCAAATAATTTCCATGCATTTAATGGCTGCCTAAACAAAGAGGCACTTGAGCAAGTGAGCGATAATTATATATGGCAATGTCTTGTTCTTATTTACCAAATCACGTATCTTGCATGTGCAAGTACTTTCTGTATAGGAACACATTTATGTAGCCTCTGCCTAGGGCCTTTTTCGCTGTCTTCTTCTAGCTCATGGGAGGAGGTTAGTTCAGCTCATGTCCGTAGGTGCTTGGTGCCCTCTGCACCTTTTGCCCATTTGATTCAATTTGCCTGTTCTTGAAAAACTAGATTTTCAACAGCATTTTGTGACTTAGATAATGAAGTTCCTTTTCCTCATACTTTTTGCAACAGTTTTTAAAAAGAGGTTAATTTCCAATTTCATTAGGAACTAGAGAAAATTGAGAAGGACAAATCAGAGGTGCAGGTCCTACAAGGACCTGCTGTCTCCACTCAGAACAGAATTGCCCTGCCAGGACTGCATCTGCATTGTACTAGTGCTTCATAAAATACCCTTCTTCAGCCCACCTATGGTTGCTGGGCAATGAGAACTTCGATGTCTCTGTGTTCCTTGAAGAGCTCTTGCTCTAGCTCTTTCTCCCACTGCAGTGTTCTAAGAAAACTGAATGTGGAAGGGAACGGACTAATAAGAATAGATGATGAAGGCTGACATCTCTGGTCTGTTAAGAGTGTTTCAAGATGTGCTGCTTCTCCAAGGTAGGGAAGCTGCTCCAGCTGCAGGAACCATTTTCTTCCAGGAGATGTCTGCAGAAAAATGTACCATGTGCCTGGTTCTTCCACAATGTTTTACCTTCCCAGGTGCCTTGCAGTACAGCCAGCAGCATGAACAGCCTCAGAATAAAGGCTTTACAGTGTCTGTCATTTTAGCTATCCAGAGAGACCTCCTGGTGGTATGCAAGTTGTGTGTGTTTAACTGGAGAACTTACATCTTTATGTTCTTAGAAATACTTTAAGGAGGACTTATCCAAAAGAACTGCTACATCAAGTGATTAATTATGTAAGGCCTACAAATGTAGTTGCCAGCTACACTTTAATTAAGCATCCCTTAACTTCATGTTACAAAATAAGTGTGGGGACCCTTGCACTACAGCTTTTTCCCTTTATGTGAGATGCTATGTAGCCTCATACAGGCTGAACTACTTCCTGTAAAAGCCAACAGCATTTGTAGGCAGGTGGGAGATCCGGGTTTAATTCCAAATCTGAAGGGCCTTGGTGACTTGAATCTGTCCTAGGTAAGTGACCCAGTTTTGGAGCTGTTTAGGAGGTACAGAGAAAGGTTGTTTGGGAGCCTGAGGGATATCTGATGTTACTTTGCATGGGTTTGGTGGTTCAGCCCCAAACCAGGACAATGGGGGAGAGGAGGAACTCTCTGAAAGGAGCTACAGTTTGCTCTGAAGCAGAGTAACTTTCAGGTGCCTACCTGCCTTCAACAGCACAGATTCTTCTTAAGACTAATTTACCAAATGATTCTGAAACGCTGCAAATTCTGAAATGCAATTTTTGACCATTCAAAATTATAAGAAAACTACTACTAGATCTTTATAGCGTTTATTTGCATAAAGACTTGGAGTAAGTGGAAGTTTTCTTTGCCCTTGAGATACTCTTTCTGACAGCTTACAATAAATCTCAGAAAAATGAATGCGTATGTTCCCACAGAGGTCTCATATTATTCATCTTGGGGAGAGTGAGTTTGTCATTTTGAACTGTGCAGTTTCTGCTTTACCCAGCCAGATTCTGTGCAGCTCTAGGGAATACAAAAATGTTGGCCTTTCTACGATGCCAAGATATAAAAGTGACAAACTGGGAAGATGAAATAACATGGATTTAATGGAGAAAAATATGGGAGTTGAACCTGTCCATATTTTAGACACTGCATTCATTTATTCCTGGGGCTTATTTTAAACAGGTTTCGTAAGTGACGTTTGCGTTTGTCAGTGAAGTTTCTTCAGCCTCAAATGAAGTTAACAGCAGAAGAAATTCTAAGGATCATTTTTAACCTTTATGTTAATGTTTCATCAGTGCCAGATAAAAGCCACCATCCAGTAGAAAACATTTGCTTATAACAATTCAAGATCAAATCCTAAATCATTTATAGCAGGCCTTGAATCAATGCCCAGCTGGAATGTGAGCATCGCTGCCATATGCTGAGAGGTACGGAGGTGGAAGAGCAAGCCAGGAGTCTGTTGCTGGCTCCTCAGCAGCCCTGCATGATCTAGGCATACCAGGGACCTGGGGGCTGCTCTCTGAATTTTCTGCTTGCAAACGTATGAGCACTTGAGAGAAAGTAATTAATGGGAGACTAGAATCCCTCTCTCAAACACTTAGCTTTAATGCACCACATTAATACCACTTAAATACTGGAGAATGGCACTTCGTTTTCTGATTCCTGGTAAAATGAATTGTTCCTATCCTTGATTTGATTTTCTTGGCTCCTTACCTCTAAGCAGTGCAAGAAGAAAAAAAAATTAATAGTGCTTACCACATAAGGGCAAGAAGAAGGTTTATGTGGGCAGAGAAAGCCTTGAAATGAGCCACTGTTGCCCCTGTTTGGGCAGAAAACAAAAATATTTTGACGTGTCGTATCAGTACCATTCAAAATAATTCAGTTTGGTAATTTAAGAAATATTTGCAAATACAGCATTAAAAGAAGTTTGTTGTAATCCTAATATATCTTTAATTTTAGACTTCTACTTAATTTCCTTGGGTACTCATTGAGTTGAACCACCCCAAACAAATAAGTAACAACTTCTCCCCCTTGATATAACTTCCTTCTACCTCACTACATTCCTTGTTTCTTTTTATTAAAGAAAGAATTATCTGGAGAATGGGAAGAGGCAGACTGAAATCTGTCTTCTAATCTTTTGACCAGGGATACATCTGCTACTGATATAATTTGAACGCACTTGAATTTCGGAATTTGTCTACACTGGAATTTAATTAGTTGGTTTTTTCAACATCAAAACTGGCACTACATAATAAAAATGTACAGTTTTCTGATTTTTTAAAATCTTTTTCTGCCAGTACTTGGGGTTTTTTTGAGAACTCAGTTTCATTCGAAATAGGATTCTACTACTGATAACCTTGACTGCAAGTGAAACCTCCCTCTTGGGCCCTTGCACAGTGTGACTAAGGACACCAGATTTTATTTAAAGTTTAACCAAGGAGAACAATCTACTTCCTCGTGAAAACTGCAGGTAGCACCTGATTTTTCCTTGCTGTGAATAGTACCACAAACTCTGTTGGTCTAGTCTTTATATAGTAAAGTTTTGACTCTTCCAGTAGCTGGCAGATGACTTGAGCTTGAAAGCATCATCTGTTTAATCTCAGAGCTTTGTTAAACCTGGCAAATGACACTGCAAAAAAATCTTTCCGTACTGAAAACTGGAATACTTGCTGCTACAGCAGCTGCCTATTACCTAGTAGTTATTAAATGCCAACATGCTGTGGTGGCGCCTTGTTAGGTGTGATGCAATGTTGTACACAGCAATTGCCAGCTCTCCACTTACTTTTTCACCAGCTGGGACCCAGACAGGAATATAAGGTTTGCTTCTGTTCAGCGAGAGAGTTGCCATCTTGCCATCGGCCTGGCCTCCTCTGATCTCCTCTCAGACACTTAAGTGTAGAAGGAGTTGCCTGCTACTCTCCGTCTGAGATCACCCTGCTCTTTTTCTTCTTTCTCTTACTGATAACACTGCTGTGTAGGCTTTCTCCATGCGTTCAGGCTGCCTGCAAACCCTGCTGCTCGGATGTTGGCCTATCTTGTCAAATATTGCTTGGTGATAGCATTGAAAACATGGGTGTGGTGTACAGCATTATCCAGGATACAACAGCTTAGCAGATACTGTGGCCTCTCCAGTGGCAGGTGTAGATGTGATGCAGCTAGATGGTGGGTTTGCCTTGATTCTTACTGCATTCAGTGTGGATGCTGTACTCCCTTTCCCAGGATACAGCCTTCCCTTTCAGGTTTAAAATGCAATAATCAGATTATGAGTATTGTTCCCAACTTTGTTTTAATTTAATTACTTTTATCATTAGCTCGGGATATGGACCTTGCTGTAGTACTCTCTCTGCTGTGCTTCATTTAATTATATTTACTCAATCTCTTTGTCTCCCCAGGGGGTAAGTAAGCCAAAGGCTCAAAGTCAATACAGAAGGCTGCTCTCAGCCCCAGTGTTTTCAGGTAGATCTGGAAGAACCAGCCTCAAAACATGCATTGCATCTACTGCTTAGTTCTCTCCATCACCCCACATGACGCCCTGACCTGGCAGCAGGAAACCAGCCCCATTTAATACGGAGAAATGATTCTTTCTCTCTGTACAGCTAATACACAGGTCTCATGCCTGTTTTTTCTGTCTTATCTCCCTTTGCACCGTTCCTTCCTGCCCAGTCTTTGCATTCCTTCCTGCCCAGTCTTTCTACATTGAAATGCTTCTCCAAACTGAAGACTTTAGGTTAATTTGAAACATCCGGGGAGACACGCACGGTACCGAGCATCTCCACAGAGCATGTGGGCGTTCAGCTAAGTCTCATTTCCACGTTTACATGCTCTAATTGTCAGTTTCCTAACAGTACTTACTAAAAATGTCCAATTTAGCAGTTTTCTTTCCATTCTCCAGCACAAGTGGAGTTCTGCTGGTGCCAGTGAGTGCCTGTGTTTACCAACATTGCTGTGGCTCCATTTCCCGTACAAGAAAAGGCAGTTTTCCTGCCCTGGGGGTTATCCTGCTGTTTCCTAGGATACTTTTCACAGAAGCCCAGAGATGCCTTTTTTGGCAAAAGAAGTGTTGCTCATTGCCTACAGGTAGGGTGAGAAGGGCAGAGAGCAACTGGTTTGAGCTGAAGACAAGGGAAAACAGTGCAAGGAGCAAAACTGACAGAACCTAATGCCGTGGAAATCTGCACCCATTTCCTTTCCATATCTGTTTTTTTTGGAGCAGCACCATCTCCTGTTGCCTGGTTTTAGTGCATCAGCACACACTCCCTACAAAGAAAAAAGATTCTTGGATGGCAACATATGTCTTCAGGTTTCACTGCTTGGCATGTTGAAGGAGGAGATCACTGTGAATGAAGCTCCTCAGGAACAAAGCAATTATTCAGAGTGAACGAATTAGCATTTTCTCAAAAATAATGGAGCCTCTACAAGCATGAAAGGTGTGAAGAGTAACAGGATGCGGATGAAGGTGAGGGGAGAACATAGATCCTCTGTTCTTTCAGGGCCAGATGCTCAGAGGAGGGCTGAATTCCCTCTGCTTTAGGAAGAGCATGTCTTCCTAATATGTCTCATGTGTCACTCTACTTTGCAGAAGGGTTTGGTTCAGTAGTAAAAGCCAACAAGGTAGACTCTTGGGTAAGAGTCTGGTTAAAACCTCTCTTGTACAGAAGAATTACTTGGTCCTCCTTTTTGCCCAAGCTTCAGTTGTTATAACCCTGTAATAGCACATTTCACCCAGAAGTACCAAAGGGTTTGATAAAATCAGGTCTATAGTCTTCTTGTGGTTTGTGCTAGGAATTTATTGTAATTAAAACTGATCAAAAATTCTCCAATTAAATGATTGTCTATTGGATTGTGCATAGTCTGCAGTGTTATGGTGTTTCCACTTCTTTCCCCCAGGAGCCCAGGGAGCCTTGAAGGAGAATGCTGCCACATGGTGCAGGGCCAACCTTGAGCATTCAAGACGTACCCCTTCTCCAAAACAGAAAGTCTTAAACAGAAGCCCAGGAGCACTTCAACAAAACTGCCAAGGCTGCAAGTATTCTTGTCTGGATGGAAGGAAACCTGAGGGCAGAGTGTTCAGGAAAGAGAGATCACTGTCATTTTAATGATGAAAAATAGCTCTTCTTCTTTATTTCTTCTTTTGGAATTTCGGGTTTGTTTATTCCTGTCTAGCCTCCTCCACATACACAGAGGAGTGGAGGCATTACCAATGACTTTAGCTTTTCCAAAATCTCCTGGGAATCTAGAGCCAGCAATAAAGACCAGCAGCTGTTATCATTGCTTTCTGCTGCGATAAGAATACAACCCCTGACACTCCCATTTTTAAAAGGCTTTCCATGATGTGCTTAGAGATCTGCTTTTAATAATGGATGAGATAGTCAGTAATGATTCTTGAACTGAATTGCCTTTGGACTACTAACCACTTACTCTTTTCTACTGGGCTTTCTTGTAGGAAAGGAGAATTTAATTCCCTAACAAGTGACTAAAAATGCATTTTTTGTGGAGCGCCAGAGTCTGAGTGTATGGTATTGTACTGTGCTCCCTCTTCAAAGAGACACTATGTAATCCTTGCTTTCTTCAGCTGCAGTAGGGTCACTCATGACCTTACATCAGCTCTCGGACTATGTTGTTCTGCTCTGCTGTAACTAATAACATTAGTACTAATTATGACCCATAAACTATCTAAATTTCTACTAGAAGCAAGGGACATTCATGCATCTGAAAGCCACTGTGCTTGGACATACTTTAATTATGCTCTATATTCACTTTTCAACATTAGCCTCTTGCTAATGTGTCAGTTTAAAAATACAAGTCATCATACTTTTATTTAAGACCTACAGTAAGGCAAAGTTATAGTTGACTATTTTGGGGTGTCTGGGAGCAGCTCCAATAATTATAAAGAACCAGAGCAACAAGCCTTATTTATAGATATAAATTCAAAATAAATACAGAATAAGAAAGAATTATGACTTTGTGAACTGCTGCTTTTGAAACTAACTATGGAAGCTTATCCTACTGCTGAAATGATGAGGTAGACTCATGAATATATTGCATGCTATATGGCTGAGCTGAAGTCAGTACTTGGAAACCATTATTTTTTTTTAAAATGCTGCTTTTGGCAAGAGAAATTGCCTGAACAGTCTTTAAAACAGGCAACGTATTTTTCTAATCCCTTTATAACATGGGAACCAAAATGTTTGTGACTGAATCCTCTTTTTCACTGTCTTTGCTTTAAAAAGTTTTCTGTCTTCATAAGTGTGGTGGTTTGACCCTGGCTGGAGGCCAGATGCCCACCAAAGCTGCTCTATCACTCCCCCTTTCAGCTGGACAGGGGAGAAAATATACATTGAGAGGCTCAGGAGTCAAGATAAGGACAGGGAGAGATCATTCCCCAATTACTGTCACGGGCAAAACAGTTTTCTTTCTTTTATTCCATATTGAGTCTATCTAATTTATTACACTGCATTACACACGAGTGAAACCAGAGTTGGATAATGAGAAGTACAAACAGACCTTAAAACACCTGTTGGAGAGACACTGAAAAGACTTTACAAGTGTAAGAAGCACGATAAAATAGTGAAATTCATCCCCATGTAACAATCATGCTTAAATATATGCTGAATTTTAAGCAGTTAATTAAATCAGGATGAAGTGACGCATGGAGTTTGGAATGACCAAAGGAATTCCTAACCTCTTCATACCTGTCGTAGTGTAAGAGACAGTCATGGTCCAATTCTCCAGAAACTGGACAAGGGGAAAGGAAACACTGGCAGAACTTTCTGCTTTGAGCATTAAACGGTGCCAAGTGCTACAAGTGATAGGGAATACACTTTTGTTTCACATTTCCACAAAGCTCTGGAAACTGCTCTGGAAGTTGCAATGGAAGCAAACCATGGTGAATAAAAGAAGTCATCAGGGCAAAGTATGCTTAGTAGTATAAATAATTTAAAAGATGGTGGAGTATATCATCATACATTTAGTGAACGGGTCATCTGATTAAAATATACTTTGCAGTAATGACTCCAGCATTGTTACAGGAATATATTAGCATTAGACTAAAGATTTATAGTTGAATCGAACTTTAAAAATTATGACTGGCTGTTAAAAGAGCAAGGTGCATAAGAGGCAGGAGTAGTAAACTGCCAGAATGACATTCTCAGTCTTCTTGAATGGAAGCTTATGCAAAGAGGCACTTAACGAATGGCACAAGGTAAATTGCAGTTCATTGCTGACAAAGCTGTCCTGGTTTCAGTTGAGACAGAGTTAATTTTCTTCACAGTAGCTGCTACCGGGCTCTGTTTTGGACTGGTGCTGAATGGTGTTGATACCAGAGGTGTTCTTCTTATTGCTGAGCAGTGCTTACACAGAGCCAAGGGCTTTTCTGCTTCTCACACCACCCCACCAGTGAGTGGGCTGGTGGTGCACAAGGAGTTGGAAGGGGACAGAGCTGGGACAGCTGACCCCAACTGACCACAGGGATATCCCATCCCATACAATATGATGTCATGCTCAGCTTATTATGGGTTTGAGGAAGAGGAAGAATGGGGGTGGCGGCAGCATTTAGAGCAATGGCATTTGTCTTCCCAAGTCACTGTTACATGTGATGGATCCCTGCTTTCCTGGGGATGGCTGAACACCTGCCTGCCCATGGGAAGTGGGTATGAATTCACTGGTTTTCTTTGCTTGTGTGCACAGCTTTTGCTTTCCCTGTTAAATTGTCTTTATCTCAACCCACCAGTTTTCTCTTCCAATTTGCTCCCCCATCCTACTGTGGGGGAGTGACTGAGCGGCTACGTGGTGCTCGGTTGTCGTTTGGGGCTAAACCCTGACACAAGCATTCAGAAGGGAATTTTTTTGAATAATGGTTCGTTCCGTTCAGGTGTTTAGAAAGTATCACTTTATCAGGCTGTAGGGTCTTTGATACTTTCTTTTATTTGTACAAAGTGCAGAACTGCGAAGTCCTACACTATCCCCTTGTCTATTTTGTTTTTAATGTTACTTACAGCTGTTAGAAACTTTCAGGGCTGGGTGGTTTTTTTGTGCTTCTTGAGCCACTGAAATCAGAATTTGCAACCTGTCATGTCTTTGGTTGTTTTTTATTATGAAAGGTAACCAGAGTAGTTTGGATACCTCCCAGGAACTTAGTTCACAGGTTTATGAGAACTCAGGTAGAGCTGAGGATCTCCTCTCAGTAAATACTGAAACTGCATGGGTGTGGAGAAGAGCAAGGCGCATGGGCTTGAACCAAACTATATTGTCCTGTGCGCAGGATCAACCACCAAGCTCCTTAGGCTCCAAAACTAGCAGTGGCTTTTGTCTTGCTTAACATCAGTTTTACCATCTAAGCCAGTCGTGCTAAGCTCAGTTTATAGTCAAGGAAGACAACTAGGCACAGCCAGGCTGTGTTTCAGCTGAATTCTTTCAGCACCTGCTGTGAGATGAGAAAAGTTGAGCTTTCCACTCCAGTGAGGAGGTTGTGCTCTGGCTGGCGCCCTCGGTAGTCCTGTGAAACCATGTCTGAAAAACCTGGTATCTTGAGGGCAGGACATCAGCAGAAAGCCTACCCTGCTGCAAGAGGGGTGACAAAGGGGAGGGACAGTCTGGATCTCCCTGGTGTTTGCCGTGAGGCTGATGAGCTACACACAAATAGCACTCTACCAGCTTTCTGAGGCATACGCACAGATCATTGTCTGAGCACGTCAACAGGATGTCAGCAGATTCATTGGACCAAGGATGAAGTCTCTGACAACAGTCAAATGCATACTACAAGTGTACTTCTGTGTCCTTGGCAGAAACATTTAAGCTCTGAAATGCTCTCTTACACCTTCCTTGAGACATCCTGAGCAGCTTTGACACTAGTTGATTATTATTTAATTCAGTTTTATTTTACTTCGATGCCTGTTAAAGGCATGAGGGTATTGCATAGCTCTTCTTGGTGTATTGTTTTGGCTCCTTTTTCATCACCTGTATCTCGTAAGAACATCTTCATTAGGACAGCTTTTGCTTGTTTTAGACACACAAGCGTTGGGCATTTGCTGAGACAGTGAAGAAAACTTGGAATAGAACAGGAGGTGCATGATGGTCTTTATTGTGTCTGGCAATCTTGGTATGTCACTTTAAAGCTTTGTTTTAGTATAAGATCACAGCAGAACACTGCGCCCTTCTGTATAAAGTCAGTCAGAGCACTAATCAGCATTAACTTACACTAGCACATCTCCTGGAAATGTGTCTGACAGAATTGATCTCATTTAAGATTGAATGATGTTCCCTGGCCACTTGGGACCATTACATTTTCATTCCTTTATCAAAATAAAAACATGAATAATTATTTGAGAAGAAAAAAAAGAGAAAAAAAGGAATGCTTATCCCTCTGAGTAGAGAATAAAAAGGCAAACACGTGATATAGGCTGATTTAAGTGCTGCAAGATGTCAAGACATGTTGATATGAGTGCATAAGAACCTGTGTGGAATTGAAAAGAAGTAATATATTTGTTTATCAGGGGCTAAATTTTGTTACTTGGAAGAGAAAACCCCTGTAAGGATTAAGGAAGGGTGGGAAGACAGTGATACATGGAAGTTAAGGAAGTGCAGGTGACAGGTCTTTAAAACATGGTTTCAGGGGACTTTTAAAGAATCCATTTAGGAATAAGCTCAGAGAAGTACCTGCCATACTCTACCAGATCAGTAGCCTAACTCGCTTCTCACCTTCAGAGAATACAGTTTCTGGGTTACTGATAGCAGTGAGTTTAAGGCATGCTTCAGTCCAAAGCAGGATGTATTTTCAGAATGTCTATTGTATGTGTCAGTGCTTGCTGGGAAGAAAAACTTCCGTTCAGGAAAACTGTGGGCAGACTTACTGCAGAGATCCAAATTAAAAGAGAAAGGAACCAGCAAAGGGAGTGCTCTGTGCCCTCTCATTACCAACCATTCACTGCCTGATTGCTGAAGAGAAACACACCTTTAGTTCTGTAAACTCTACTTTGGAGGCAAAAGTCATCAGTGATAGCTTCTCGGTTTAATCAAAGAGCTGGAAGTCACGAGGGGCCTTGGCAGTCTGGAAGCAGGCTGGTTTGACTGCAGTGACAAATGCCTTTTGGTCTCTACTGTGTCATATTCACAATGGAATGAATTTTGATTTCTCTCTGTAAATTCCCATAGCACAGTTTTTTGTATACATTTGTCACTGTCAGTGCTTGGGCTGAGTATATTGCAACCCAAGATAAGTATATTCTCCGTCTTGGAGATCTAATTCCTCCCTTCACAAACAGTCCTGGTAACCAGGGTTGTCTTGAGAAGAACTGATGTTTTTCTCTTTCATTTATTTCCATCTCTGTTAGCCCTGACATTGGTCTCCTGATGATCAATCTCCTCTTTCTCTAGAGAAAAAAAAGTCTCATGTATTCCACCTCAAATAGTACACTTGTCTCAAACAAACCCACATCCATCGCTACTCTTTGCAGTTCTCTCATTGCCAGTGTGTTGAGTAATCTTTTCGTTTGCATTTTCCTTCTTGTTGCTTTCATCTTCTGCTGGGAATTTTTAAACAGCATATCACTAGTTATTATCTTGATTGCCTGAGATTTGGATCTGCGTCTTGAGTGACTTGAAAATAGCCTCATCTTCTGGCACTGAAACTATGCAAGAACTCCAAATGGGGATTTCCCCAGCTGTAGCAGATTTGTATTTTCCTGACTACTGCTCCACCTCTCCAGGCTTTATTATGGGGAAAAAATAATAATCTTTAAAAAGCAGTGTCTCTCTAGGTCATTTATTTAACTTTATTTAATAATTAAACCTTACATTCAAAAATTATGCAATTTCTCCTTAGGCTGGTAGCTTTACAATGGAGCCCAAGAGGTGAGAAATCGTGACATAACGTATTACATTTCACACTAACTGCATCACTTGAATGTGTGAAGTGTCTCTTGCAGACAGCTCAACTTTAGCAATTTTGCAGTAACACTTTTAATGCCACACTGGATTTTCTCTTTCATTTTTTCTAGGAAGTCTTTCTATTCTACAGCTGTACGTCTTGCTTTATTTTTTTCTGACATCTGATTTTAAACTGAATGCTCCTTTGTGCTCCAGCTGTGACTGCAGCTCTCTAGCAGCCTGCCTCTCATCCCCTCACTTCTTGGATAGCTTCAGGCACAGTAGTTAAGTCTTGCAGGGCTGCAACTCTACTTCTTACTAGAAGGATCCTGAATGTCAGATTGTTCCTCAAATAACAAATAGCAGCTGGTCCCTAGTGCTTCCTTTAGGCCAAGTAATTTTGTATGTCCCAGTACCCTTCCTGTTTGTCTCCATTTGAGAGGCCTCTGAGAGGCCTCTGTCCAGAGCGTGCTAAAAAACAGCCTCCTAGGTGAGATTTTGAGAATGAGTACTGAACTTTTAATTTGAGAGCCATTTTTCATTAACACAATGCTCTGCTTCCTTTTCTTTTTCTTTTTTTTTTCCCCTGGGGAGTCTCACAGGGTCACAGCTAATGGGCTTTTGCTGTCTCTTCAGAGCTCAATCATAAATAACCATCTTAGTCCACAACTCTACGCTTCCTTGTAGTGGCAGAACCCAGAAAGGGTATTACATACATGAGGATGTTCAAATATTTTATGCATTCCATTATACTGACTTTTTAATGGCAAATTACTGATGGAGAGAGGACATGTTGCATGCATGTTTTTTTAGGGTGTTATTCATACCTACTACGGGTAATTTACATATATTCTAGGTAATACAAATATAAGTAATACCCAGGGCATTATTGGTACCTGATACCTATTACTGAACCTTTTCAGCATGCTTGCTAAAGAAAAAGATGAGAGAACACTTGTGGTGGATGAGGGAGGGAAGCATGTGTGGGAAGGTGACTGTCGTACACCCTGGCTACTGGGTACAAAAAAGGTGATGGCTTTGCTGTATCTCTGACCAGGGCAGTCTGTGGGGTCATAAAAAGGGAATGAGTGGTGGGACTAGACCCCTTCCCTTCTCCTACTCACAACCTTCCCTGGCCCACACTGCAGTGGCACAGAGTGCCTGGATGGTACGTCATCACTGCACTGGGTCAAGTCCAAGGTACACGTAGGCATCTGCTTTCACCGTGTCTGGCAAGTCTCTGTCCAACCTAAGCAGCACAGAGTTGCCCGTTGTGTTCAAGTTATGCAGCCTCCTTCTCTGCAGATGGGTCCATGAGCAGGCACAGTGCTGTTCTGACTGGGATAGAGTCTCTCCCACACAGATAGTAGCCTGGGAAGAAGAGAAAGGTCCCCTTAGCAGGTGTACTTTCCAGGAACACACCTGGGGTCACGCAAGCCAGATGCATTGACAGCATCACAGCCCTTGTAAGATCTCACTAATACAAAGCACTCTAGGACAGAGATGGTAGTCTTTACTACTCCCTGAACACAGCAGGGCCATGATTTTACAGCTCATAGGTGTTACCTTCATGTAAGGAATAAATCAACCAGTTTCTTTTTTCTAGGATGTTATCATTCATTAGCCTCTCATTACTGAAGGTTCATAGTGCTGTTTGCACAGGGTGTCATCACTAATCTTTGCCTCCATGTGATAATACATTGTCTAGCATTTTTTTGTCTTTTGTCACTAAATTAATTTTAAGCATGGGTGAAAAATTCCATGATTAATTAAAAAAAAAAAAAAGGCTAATTGCACAACGGTTCCCAAAGAAGCAGGTTAAAAGTGCACATTAAGTACCTTTTAAAGATTTCTTTGTCCTTAGGAAAGCCCTTTACATCATCTGTGTAGAACATTTGGGTCCTTTAGCATAGAGAAATGTTACTTTCTGTTTTTCTGTTTCTCCTTGAGTCTGCTGATTTTTTTATTGTCATTTCTCTAGAGCAGATTAGACAGAACGAATCTGATGCCAGTCTCGCCCTAAGCTCAGTCTGCGCCTGTGGTATTCATAAGAACAAATGATTTATGCATAAATGTGCATGAATATTCATATTTTTAAAAAGAAAACCTATCTTAGAAGTTTTATGAACGTTAGATTTTCTTCTGAATAACCATAAAAAGAAAATCCTTTATATTCCCATTTCGGCAATAGCTATCCTTCAGTTTATTAAGGTTTGTATTTCTGCCATGCTCATAGAAATAATAGGTGGGAGAGGTTCAAGACCTGCCCAGTGGTTTAAATCGCCTGTATATACCCTTGAGAGACCTGTTACAAGCTGGGAAAAAACAGGATCTGTCCATCAATAGGAAAAGGACCAAAAATGAGTGTATAATACCCACAGTTAATAATTGATTAGTCTCTACTCTTAATACCTTGAACAAAAAATGATGCTTTCCTCGGTTCTTAGTTAAAAAGCAAGAAGCAAGTCTATTTTCCATACAAAGACACATAATGTATTAAGACACCGTGTCAAGGACCTACCTACATACACATTTTTGGGCTGCTTGTTTTCAGGTGGGTCTTGTACTCAGTTTTACCTGGGGGTGGCTGACTACAGCCATCCGTCAAGTGACTTTTATCATTTTTATGTCTGTCAAGCTGTCTGTGAGGCAAGTAGCAGGGCTTCAAACTCTGTCCTGAGTTCTCCTAGAGAATTCCCATTACCAAGCATTGTGCTTTTCTTCTCAGCATCCATTTCTCCTCAGCTTCCTCTCAAGTGCTCAGACTGGCAGCTTTTCTCCCTCCTCCTGTAACCAGGGTGTGAGGGAGAGGTAGATTGTGTCCCCATTCAGTTTTTTATAATCACTGGTGTTAGTTATGCAAAGATTAATATCCTGAATATTTTAATAGTCAAAACTAATACCTATCTTTCCACTGAAAGATTTTATTCTTTGATAAATCAGGGGGTTTTTTCCTTTAAAAAAAAAAACCAAGAAGAATGATAGGGTAATTCTAGGACCAGCTGAAACCCTTCAAAGAAAACCAAACCTGCTACGTAGTCATCAGAGTTTTCTTCCTTGTTCTTTATGTGGTTTTATGAGCATCATTAAACTTTTACATTCATTGATGAGATTGTAATGATCTTCATGAATTCAGTAAACTTTGAGGAATACACTGAACCCTCAGGTGTTCTGGAAATTTTGAAGTTCTATTAACTGCACAAAATGTCATTCATTTTGCATCTACAATTCCATGCAAGTACCTTAGCAAGCAGCACTTCCTTATTCACTCAGCAACAGAAATATCCAAATAATTAAGGAATTATAAAAATGGGGGAATGGTGGGAGAAGGGAGAAAACTAATCCCCCAAAAAAATGAGATCAGGCAAGGATAATATTTCAAAATATGTATTTAAATTAAAAAAAGACATGGTGCTGAAGGCTCTGCGGGATGGTGAGGGCAAGGCAATAGCCAGCAGCTATGGGCATCCTTTGTCCTGTAGCTGGACCTTTTTTTTAAATTTCACTTACAGACCTTTCTTGCTCCTAGAGCTCTGAAGTAGGAAGAAATGTGTCTGGAAGCAATTAGCTCCACAAGCACAAAAAGCCTGGTGAAGCCTGTCTATAGCTTGTCCCTTTATGTAAAATTGGGTAGGAACGCTGGTCAGAGGCTCTCGGTTGTGCTCTGTATTCCTGTGGCGTCTTCTTCTAGAGCACAGGGCAGGAAAATCACAGTGCTGTTACCTAAAAGGTGGTGGAGTGGATTTGCAAATATTCACACAGTGACCTTTCCTCTGCTCCCTTTTATAAATTTTGTAGGAACTTTATTACCATTGAGACCTCTAACCCTCCTGACTAAAACTGGCCAACAAGCTCAATGAAATAGTTATCTGTTTTTTTACGGGATGATACAGAATATTAAGATTCTGACTTTTAGCTGGCTACAGTGAAATAAAACAGAAGTAAATATGGTTTCTACTGTCTCTTCAGCTTCTGTATTCCTGGCCATGACAGATAGTCTTATCAGCATGTTTGCTGTATATTTACCAGTCATGTTTGACTGGTGCCTGAAGTCAGTCTCAGTCGGCGCTGTAACGGATTATGTAACTTCAATTTTCACTGGACATGCCCAAACATGCTTCTCCTTTTCGAGAATAAATAGTTCATTTCTTCCATAACAATGAGTGCAAATGTGATTATAGAAGTGCTGATACAGTCCTGAGAGCTACCAAGAGTAATAGCCTCCTGTGATAGGAGGAGTTCTTTGCTGAATGACAAGGTAAGTGCTTGCCTTTGGAGAGATAGGTAGCTATATATTAATCAATATAGACACGCATCTCTCCCAGAACTAGGATTTAGTGCTCCCTTAAAATTCATTTTGCACAACACCTTCAATGAAAAAACTTATTTTCTCTTTCTGCATCACAGGTTGCTCCTGGTGATGACGTATGTTCAGGTCTGAGGTGCAAATAAATATCATTTGCACATATGCCTTCCCCTGTCTGCTGGGGACAGCAGCCTGTACAGTGCCAGGCCTGTTGTCAGCACAGCAAAGTGGCCAGACATCAGTCTTGCAGACCTCAGTGGGACTGGCTGGCTCTCCAGCAGTGAGGGACGAGGCTGGATTGGGAACTATGCTGCTGTTTAAGCCTGTGGCTGTACTGCAGGGACAGGAAAGGAGCACCCATCTTCTGCAAAAGGACTGGGAACAGCAAAGACTGCAGGTATGAATAACATCAACAAACACTACTAAACATGCTGGGTTTCTTTGATGCATAATTACAAAAGAAGGACAACAGACAAGATGAAGTCAAAAGTAAAAGTGAAGCTTTTGATGAGAAAGGTTATTGTATCAGGATGACTGGGCTCTTTCAACACCCTGATATGCCTGTAAAGGTAGCTGTCTTCTGACCCCTATTATTCTGTTACCACCTGGTTTTGCTTGGTTTTCCCTTAATGCCAATGTTTATGCACCCTTTACTCTCTTCTAGTCTACAAATACCCCAAAACCACAGCATGTCAGTGTAGTAAGAGAGGCTCCATACGATCACCAGCATGGATGGAAGAAGTTCTGTGAGAGTCTCAAACACTTTTATGAAACATGGTTTTACTTTCTTTTATTCAGAGCAGGACAGACTCTTCACATCTGTAGCAACAAATCTATTCACTTTGATGGGGCGAGCTTAGCTCCCAGCTGTGCTGAGCAATAAAATAGTTAATTTCATTTTCCTTAGCATCCTTCTTCCTTCGTGCGTTTCGCTACGTACATTCTCTCACACAGAAAACCCTGCTAGTAATAATGCAACACAATTAAACTTGTCATCTGCCACCCCTGATTACCAGCGTTTAACAATCTATCTGAAGGGTTGAGGTTTTGGGATTGTTGGTTTTTTTTGGAGATAGACTGCACAAGGTCAGATAACAGAAAGAAGGGGAGGGAGTGGGACACGGAAAAAAAAGCTGTTGTGAAGAAACAGTTCCTGGGAATGTTTTTGTTGAAAATTAATACAGCCTCATAGAGAAGTTAAGACCGAAAGACCTGATCTAATCTCCTGAAATGAACCTGAGATCCTGAAAGGACTTTCTGATTATATTACACAACGACACACTTCTGAACTGTTGATGGCAAGAAAACCTCAGAGAATCTTTAAATATATTTAACATCAAATTTCTTATATATTGTCCTTATAATGAAAACATCAAGATTTAAGAAACACAAAGCCCAAATCTCTTCACATTGTATTTCAAGCTGGGTCTTTCAGAAACTGCAAGAATTGGAGCAAGATTATTCAAATCAGCAGTGGTCTGTGTACTCCCCTGGAAGAGGCCCCATTTCAAATTGTTCCTTTGGACCACAGCCTCAACATTCTGACTATTTTTAGATGTATGTGTCTGGCTTATACCACAAACCTTATCCTAGAACTGAGAAACCTTTATAAGGTAAATTAAAAGCTATTATTATAGGCTATATTAAAAGGTAAATTATAGCTGGACATGGCCCAGCAATGTGCACTCGTAGCCCAGAAAGCCAACTGTATCCTGGGCTGCATCAATAGAAATGTGACCAAGGTCAAGGGAGGTGATTCTGCCCCTCTGCTCTTGTGAGACCCCATCTGCAGTGCTGCATCCAGCTCTGGGGTCCCCAGTACAACAAACACATGAACCTGTTGGAGTGATTCCTGAGGAGATCCAGGGCTTGAAGATGATTAGAGAACTGGAGCACCTCTCCTGTGAAGACTGGCTGAAAGAATTGGGCTTGTTCAGCCTGGAGAAGAGACATCTCAGGGGCAACCTAAGAGCAGCCTTCCAGTTCCTGAAGGTGGCTTGTAAGAAAGTTTTTACCATAGCCTGTAGTGCCAGGGCAACAGGCAATGGTTTTAAATTAAAGAGTTTAGTTTAAACTATTTTGTTTCAGCTATTTAGTGGAGATATAAGGAATAAATGTTTTACAGCTATGGAAGTGGTGAAATGCTGGAACAGGTTGTTGAGAGAGTTGGTAGATGCCCCATCCCTGGAAACATTCAGGGTCAGGTTGGATGGGGCTCTGAGCACCCTGATCTAGTTGAAGACGCCCCTGCACATGCCAGGAGAATTGGACTAGATAAGCTTTAAAGATCCCTTCCAACCCAAACCATTCTATGATTCTATGAAATGTCAGTTAACTAAATCTATTTTTATTCTTGGTTACAAGAAATTGTCATCTTCTGCCAAATTCGTCACAGCTTTAATTAATTTCACTTTCAGAAGAGCTGAGTGTGGTTCCCATTTACATTATCAATTAGTATTTCTGCCTTACAGCTTCCATTGTTCCAGCCTACCACATGCAACCAGCTATCATCCCAGGGCAATGAGTGTGCAGCCAGCCTGGCTTCAATGGAGCGGCAGTGAGGAACGTAATTACTGTTCTGAATGACAAAATAACTACCTTTACTATCTCTATATTTAATAACACGGTGTTAGCTGCGGGCCCTTGTCGCCCCTGAAGAGAGACAAATATAAGAAGTGTTGGTATTTTATAGATAAAATTATTTGAGACTTTCCAAAGCTTCATTAGCGCTGACACGTTGTCTGTGTGGCCTAACAGCGCAAAGGTGCCCAATCTGCTTTTACGTGGGACATCTTAAGCACTAAAAGAAGTATGGTGCTGTGCTGAGTATACATAGCTAAGTTACTTCAATGCTTGCAGTACTCAAGCTGACAGCTCATTTAGGGGATGCCATGCAGTTCAGCACAACAGGTAGCCATACCTTCACTGCAAACAGAAAATGAACATTCGACAGAGATCAGCAGCACGTGAAAGACGCTGTACCCACAGTTCTTTTCAGCAGGTGCTGGAAAACTCGTTATGGAAACCATTAAAAAAACTCCAGTCTGATCTCCAACAGTTAAAAAGTGCCCAAGATGGCAGATGTTATGTGTGTAGTATAAATCTGGTGAATGAATCTGTGGTGGTGCTGCTCTGCCTGCTCCAGACTTTGCCAAATGCAGACCTGGGGCCAAGGGCAGGTGACACATGCAGTATGCTGCCCTGAACTCACAGGGACCGACTGTCCCATTGGTATCCAGCTCCTTCCCCACATGGCTCCTGCCACTCCTGGCATAGGAACAAACCCAAGAGATGGCAAAGCTGCTGCTGTCTCTGCCACTGCTCAGCTGCCTCCCTGCAGCAGGAGCATAGGAGGCAGTCTCTTAGTGCCTGCAGCTTAGTCCTTCCATTCCCTGTCCAGACCTTGCACCATGGTGCTTACTGGTTTTGCCTTTTAGAACTTAATTTATCAAGTTTCCCCAGCACGTTGCAGAACTCAGTTTCAGGGAAGGAGCTCAGACCTCCTTTTCTATGGGTGTTGCTGTGCAGGCTAGAGAGTCGTAGTGAAATACTGGAATACTCAGCTGATCTGGAAATGCAGCATCTGACCAAGGTTTCATATTCTTAATTCATATATGCTTTGCCAGCAGTTTGTGAATGGCACTTATATCCATCAACAGCAGCTGACAATCCCTGTTTCCTTCAGAAGGACCTGAATTTTGGAGGTGCATTGCAAGTGTGGACAGGATCACTGGGGAGGAGAAAGCAACAAGAAAAATACATATAAATATTTATTTTTCTTCATTTGTACCAATAGTGACACTAATGTCGCTTTTAAATATTAGTTTTCTTAAATATGTCCTCTTAATGTTTTGTTCAGGAGGTTATGATGGCAACTGATAAACAGGCTGCTTTATTCAGCAGTGGAGAATTTCTGATCTTGTCATATCAGATTATTTTTACTATTAAGAACAAGCTTTGTCACCATAGGAATTCAATTTGGAGTAGAAATGGAGACTTTTAATTTAGTTTTTCATTTGTGGAATTACAATTCCTTTGTATTCTATAGCTTTCTCCCTGTTCCATTTCTTCTATTTTTTTCTAGTACCCTTGGCTTCTAAATCTAAAGTTAAAGCTAAAGCAAGTTAATTTCTTCTCACATTTTTCCTTTTCTCACCACCCCTTTGTGGGGTCACAGACCTTTAGGATTTTAGTCCAGCAGAACTGCTCAGAGAAAGGAAAAGCATACTATAGTTTGTGTGAAGAAAAGAATGACTCTCCATTCCACATCCTCCTGTCAGAGCCATATCACCAGGTGACATTTGGTGTAGTTCAGTTTAATTTCTTTGCCTGGGGCAAAGAGGCTACTATTGGACCATTTGTTACAGCTACCCAGCACAAGAGGAATCTCTTATTTAGCTTGCTTTAAATGACTGGATGGATGGATGGATGGATAGATGGTGATGGATGGATAGATAGATAGATAGATAGATAGATAGATAGACAGACAGATAGATAGATAGATAGATTGTTTTGGGGGCTCAGTGCACCTTAAAACAATCAAAACAGAGATCTGCAGGGAGCAGCTTGGCTGTACTGCTTGGTTGTGGGCCGGGTGGCAGGGTAGGTCCTCCAGGAATCTCACCAGCATGTTGGTTGTTGAAGCTCCAGCATCCAGGAGTGGGGAAAAAACTATAAGATCTGCAGCAAATGAGGCTGCAGGGAAACTAAGCTTTCCTGCAGCTCAAAATGCTACCTGCAGTGTACTGCCAAGAATGTGCTGCCAAGATGCTGAATATCACCATCCTGGTGGAAGTCTTTAATTCAATGAGGGATTTTTTTGGATAAACTTCTGGGAAAAATGCCAAAATGCAAATATTTGCACCCTTCCTCACTGCCCTCAGGGCAAAGCACAGCATTTTCCAAGATATACATGCCTGTTTGCTGAGCTATAATCCTGACAGACTCTTTCTTCTTTTCCTTAGTCATCAGTTCAAGTTTAAATAGGCAACTCATTCTCATTCATGTTAGCCTTCCTCCACTCATGGTCCAAACTCTGGATGGCACGTGCAAAATGAGGACATGAAGTGTCATTAGGAGTCTGCCTGCAGCTGAATAATCCGAACCAGAAATCCTCTCTCTCCTGCTCATCTGCCCCATCCTCACCCCTGGCACCAATATAGCAATAGGAGATGTCACCTTCTTCTGCTTTGCTGTGTAGTTCTGCCTTACTGGAGATACTTTTGTCCCAAGATATTCCATGTGCTCTCCTTACTTTTTCCCTACTTCCATCGCCATCCTTAACTGGCTTCAGACCACGGCACACTGAGATAACCAGTGCTAGCTTCAGGGGGCTTAGCTGGGCAGAAAAAGGAGTGGGCTAGAAACATTTTGGAGCTGGCTAAACACAGTCTCATAGGTAGCTTCTTGGTATTGGGAGTGAAAGACAGCAAAGATGAGCCAGGGTATCCCCAGAGCATGGCCAGGTGCAACATGGAGTAGGATAAAAAGAGGTGAGAAGTGCCCTTGGTAGTATCTAGAAGCCCAGAGACCCCACAGGGTGCGCTGGAAGGGAGCATAGGAGCTGGGGCCAAACCCAAAAAGCCAGCCCAGCATGCTGGTACTGTATGTGGTTGCTGTAGAACAGGTTTGTTAGAGAACAGTAATTTATACCTCCTTTCACATTTTGAGAAGTCCGTTGTCCTTTACTATCTCTGCTAATCCAATCCATCTCATCCAGTCCTTACAGTATCACCTGTGAATGTTTTTATATGCTGCCTCTATTTCATTCTCATTTATCACTAAAAATCCACTTCCTCAGTATTCAGTTCAGCCAACATGAATCACACCATATCCTCTGGCAGATATTATTGGGTCTGCTGTAGCAAAATGATGTTTTCAGAAGAATACAGAAGACTCAATTTATAAAGCATTTCTGTGGTGTATCTGTGCTGATACAAGATGACCGAGGACTCAGTATCAGAAATCACAGCAGTCACTTAACCTGGAAACACCTCTGCCTTCCCTCTATGTTTAAAGTACCGATTTTTAGCTATACTGATATATTTTGACAGCAGAGTCTCAGTAAAAGATTTAAACAAAGGAAAAAGAATAAAATAAATTCTCAAAGATGCTTCATATGAATGATGTTAGGTTTCAGAACAGCAGCACGAAAATTTGAACAAGTACATTGCAATGGAGAGAGCATGTGAGATTTCTTGCCATCAAAGAACAATTTTAATAGTATGAAAAAATGGTCTCTGCAGCAGCTTGGACAGCCTCAAGAAAGGGCTGTTGTTATATGCAGCTTCCTTGTAAACATCGCTATAAGGAAATGTCCAGACCCTTAAACGATGACACGAGAAGATACAGGGAATTAGATTCAAGGCAGCTGGGCTGGGCTTTCTACAGTTCCACCTGGGATCTTGGAGTGAGAATGGAAACCTCCCACAGAATGGCAACAATGCTGGTTAAATTTGAAGTGTTTAATCTCAATAACAATTGAAAGGAGACCAGCTCTGTTTTTTCCATTTAGGTAA
The DNA here is from genome assembly GCA_013400835.1 of Zapornia atra. Taxonomy (NCBI): domain Eukaryota; kingdom Metazoa; phylum Chordata; class Aves; order Gruiformes; family Rallidae; genus Zapornia; species Zapornia atra. The sequence goes on from VZTU01011430.1 coordinate 520,477, forward strand.
CAAAACTGCCAGGTTGTACATATTCTTCTAGCTATTAGAAAATATTTCTATTAGCAAAGCAGCTGGGGACACCGTGACAATGCAATGTGTATAGGTTTAAATCTGGCTTATTCTAAGTGAGGTTTATTTTCATACACATTGAATTTTTCACTAGCTGCCAAGGTCTAGATACAAGATAGAAAGAGCCAGTTTTAAAGTGACATAAAATGTTTAAAAGATGGCTAAAACACAGTCAGGGCCCAATCCTGGAATCAGATGGTCAGCATCTGAAAAATGCTCTTCAGCTCCTTCATAGGTTGTCTCCTACGAAATCAGTATCATGTAAATTTCTAAGAGATGGTGATCTTAGCACAAGAGTCGTAATAAAAATGTTGTACTATGACAGACCAATCAATGTGTAGAAAATACTCAAATAATATATTCATTATGAAATTAATTATTTTTTAAAAATTGTTTTCTAAATATTCAGCTTTAGTAACAATGTGCATTGACATTTTGAAGAATAAGTTATTTTTAAGCAAGGTCATATTTATTAATGGTTACAATAGCTTTTGGAGTTCCTTTCACCATATGCAAGCTCCAAACTTCTATCACATAGAGACAAGAATCTCTGGCTCGTATGTATTACACAGAGCTGGGTATGAAAAAACTGTGCTGAAACTTTTGATTTTTTTTTGGACTTCCAGTGCTGTAAATTGGAGAAGAATTCAGGAAAGAAAAAAAAATAAAGCCTTAGGCCTCTAAACGTGTGCACAGCATATTGTTTGGCCATTGATCAAAGCTGTGAGAATGCCGGTGGGTGGGTTAGGGACTGCGCTTTCTGTTGTGCCCTGACTGCTTTTATGCACTCTCTCTCTGAACATGCTTACCAGTACAACCTCCTGTCTGCAGTATTACTTAGGGATTTAACTGACAAGGGCTGGCTGGAGCACATGCAAGGAAAATGAGCTTCAAATCTATAAACATTCATACCGGAAACTTGACATACGTCCAAAACAAACTAGAAGCTTGAATGGCTTGTAGCATAGACACAAACCAACATTTTAGCTGATAGAGGCCCAAAATATAAATATTGTATATTTTTAAAATTGAAGGACAGAACTGACAGCCCTAGAGAGAGAGAGGGTTGCAATGAATAATGCTTTCAGAATTAAATGTGCAAATCAGAGCAATTAAACTGTGAGCCACTCAGACGCATTTGAAGGCTAAATGTTAACACCCCGTAGGAATAAGAACAGACTGGATGCTTAAAGTGTAATGAGTTTTGCTTCAGTTTCTCAGTTCTTACATCACGTAGGCTACAGCCTAGAGCTGATTGTTCTGTATATAACATCCTCTCCTGTGTGACTAGGTAGGGGCCTTTTCTTTATACACCCCTGTTAAATCTACAGTAGTTCTAGATAAGGCTAGATAGCTTTAAAAGAGGACTAAGACATTTCTTAAACCTATTTATAATTTCCTTTTGTTCTTTCTTTCCTCCTCATCCAACCTTACAGCCTGTCGGATTGCTCCCTATTACCCTAGATGTTTCTCAAAGTAATTCGATCAGACTTTGCTCTGCTTTTCAGTCAGCCTTTGCCCTGCTTACCTGCTTTCCAGTCTGCCTTTGACACTAACCTCTTCCAGTCTCCAGGCTCTGGAGGTGCCTCTTTTCCTTTCCTGCCTGTACAACCAAAGCCATAAAGGGCAGTAGTGGTTAAGAATGCTGTTTCACAGTGAGCAGATTGCTCGCTGCAATGAAACCTGATCTGCCGTAGAAGAAGCTGGAAACAAGAAATGCACCACCTAACTCGTTCTGCAGAAGCAAATACCAACAGCTTAAAAATTATGGGATAAATATTAAAATAGCAGCAAAGGGAAATGAAACTCATGGTGATGTTCACTGATATTTCTCTGCAATGAAGCCACAGTTGATACTTAGTGTCACTGGCTGAAACTTACACTGAAACACAAGTTATTTAGATGAAAGTCACCTCGAAATTAATTAAAAGTTTTAGTGGTACTAGAAGCTATTAATTAGAATGAGTGAAATAATGAACTTTCTGACTTTCTGATTTTTCTTATTTTTTACTTTCTGCTTTATATCTTTGTAGAGGGCAAGTAGAGCATAGCAATATGAATTAATGATTATAAATTTCTTTACACTTTCACAGGTTACACCATTACTCTTTGCTTGAAAAGAATGTACTGTGTTCTGTTCTGGCCCAGGGAAATAAGACTGCCAATGATTTTCTGTTTCATCCCAGCGACTGTTTACCTGACTATTATAGCAATATGTAGAAAAATAAAGCCCACACAATGACCAACAACAACTATTTACAAATGTAAAATTGACAGGTATATTTTTAATTCAACAGCTAAGGTAAGAGGTGACTTCAACAGAATCACAATTTTCAGGAGGGCTCTCCTAAAAATCAGAAGTTGTCCTGCCTACTTCTGTTCTGCATACTTCACTGCCAATATAAATAGCAAAAGTAGGCATAAAGGTCAGTCAATGTACTGGGGAAGTATCAGTGATCTTTTGTTCTACACTTTTCTACTGCTTGACGAATTACAGGTGCTAAACCAAAGAACAGGAGCCATTATAAATACTACGGTGCATTCCAGGACATCATTTTCATTAACTTTTGGAGTCGGATTAGTAGAAGGACTGAGTGGCCTGTGTGTCCTGTTGGAATACTGTGACTTGAGTGCCTTTGGACTAAAATAACACACAGAAGCAGTTCTGATTAAAGCATGAGATGGAGATTTTTCTTTTTGGGTAACATCCACGAGACTGGAGATCCACCCATCCTCCACTGAGTTCAATAGAATGACTCCCATCTACATCAGTGAAGTCTAGTGTAGTCTCTATTCCTGGTAGATCTGATTTCATTATTGTGAGCTTAGAATTTTCAATTTTCACATTTTCTCTGCCTTTTCTCCCATCCAGCTTTCTGCTTTTGAAATTGTACATGCCATCACTTCTTTGGCTCTATTAGAAAGCCCTCTCTTGATACATCCTAATATCATGCTTGCTTTTTTCTTACCACATCACATTTATGACTGTTATATTGTGATAAACTTGTATCTTGATCTTTTTCTGTTTGCTGCTTCCAACTAATGAGCTTCTCCCACTTACAGCAAAAAATTTTTATTCTTAAATTCATGGCATTGCATGTAGCATTGTTACATTTCATTTCTTTTTTATTATTTTTGCCCCCTGGGTCATCTAGTTCTCGCAGCAGGATACTCTGATGATCATCTATATTCTCAATATCTTCCACCTTGTGTCATCAGCCAATTTTATTCCCTCATTTCTAGTGGGGCCAGGGTCATTAATGAAAACAGTAAATGTGCTGGGTCATTCTAAGATTCTGTATCACAAGGATGCTCTAGATGAGCTCTTTATTTGCCAGTCTTGATTTTTCTCCTACTCCTATGCTGTCAGCCTTAGTTTTCTGAGAAATACTTCCTCCAGTCCACCAGCTGCATTTTCTTTTTATGAGGGAAACTGGCCAGAAGGTACCAGAGTCTTGGTAGAGGTGCTTTACCAGAACTAGATATCACAGAGACAAAAGAGATTGAATTTTTAATTCTAGTGAATTTTTAATTCTAGTGTATTTTTAATTCTAGTGAAAGAAAGAGTATTTGTTCCTAGCATACCTGGTTATTTGCCATCCCTTAACTTTTGATGCTAAATGATACAAGTGTGCTTTCTTTCTAACAGTCACAAGCACTGCCTTCATATAAAGATTGACCTTTACTTCATTACTGACGATAAGCAAGCTCTGAATGTGTATTTGCTTAGCTCATAGATACCCACAGGGACTTCATACAAAAATAGAACTGTGGCTCTGGAAATTGTGCAGGAAGAAATGAAAAGTCTAACTCAAGGTCTTTTCATTTCACTTGCTAATCTCCAAGGGGAGGAACCCCTCTCATCTATTCTGGATAGAGAATCAAAGGCAATTCTTCACTTTGTATATGGGAAGGTCATAAAAGCTGATTGACCCAGCCTGAAAGCTTTACAGTATTCAGGGGAAAAAAAAAAGACTGGGTGGGAGACTTAACAAAGTACTTAGAAATGGAAAATATAATTATATTTCGAAACATGTTGGTTTTGAACAAAATTAATTTCTGGTGGAAAAAAGAATAAATACTCTTCAAATGTTCTGGGGTTTAGCATTCCAGAATGGAATGCCTTGATCTTTCCACTTTTAAACAGCTTGCTTTATTTATTTTTTGAATGGATATTGTAAAATATTGACGACTTATTTTGACTGGTTTTACAGATTATTTCAATCTGGGAAGAACTGATGCCATCAGATTTCCCTGATAGATCTTGTTTATCTATAGATTTATATCAAATCTCTCTTGTATACAAGATGAACTACTAGGGTCTTTTTTTCTGTTCATACCAGCAAATGGCTTTTGGCCATCATTCCACCCAAAAGCCATTTCCTGAAGGGTTTCTGAGGTCTGGACAAGGCTAGCTCAGGCAGTCACCTGAGGCTGGGGCTGGATGGCTTCTGCTGAGGTCTGGATCCTGTGATCTCCCACTGGCTTGTCATCTGCAACCCAAGGAACTAATTCTTCACATCTCCTACTGTAACTGTACCCATAAGCACTCCTAAACCTGCTTCCACAAAACGTTTTCATTGGAGAGTAGCAGCACAGACAGAAATGTCTGAACTTAACCATGAGACTGAAGAGGGTTTAGCATGAACCTTTCCTTCTTGTAATGCAGTCCAGGCCTCGTTACTATCTAGCAACTGATCACAGCAGATACACAACTTCATCTGCTCTTCAGTATGAAGCTTCAGAGCTGTCGGTAGAAATCACAAAGTCACTGCCTGATGCCACTGTGAGGAGGGGAAATTGTGTACTGTCACACTTGGAGGAATTAAATTAAAAAATTGACATGCAGTAACCTTCTACTCAGCCAGTAGAAAATAGGCTGTTAGCAGAAAGGACAGGTGGAGATGATAAAGTCAGTCAAAAGTAAAAGTGGTTTAAATGGTATTGAAATGTAGGGGCATCACAGTAGTAGTATTCATAAAGGCAAACACTTCTTTCTGAGACTGGTGCTGCTGTGAGGAGACACATAATGAGAATTTAAGTCAAGCTGAAATGGGTGCTGCTCTGGTCTGCCATGCTAGGAACACGCATCCTTTTGCTTACTCTGAAATTAAACCAAATACTTTAGTTATATTTAAATAGCCCAAATTATTTAACAGCAAGATTAAGATCTGGGACATAAACTGTTTTATATTATCAGGGAGAGAACAGTCCCCAGCCTGCTAGGGACTTGTAGGATTATATGTTTGTTTTAATTTTCCTTAAGGTCAAACCCTATACCTAAAAATACACTTTTGTTGAAGCACAGTTTTGGAGTGTGACATGAACTCCTTGTCGGATTTCTATAGCCTACAGTATGTTGGAAGTCAGATTAGATAACCAAAACGGTCCCTTTTGAGCTGTAGCGCTGTCAACATTGCTCTACAGTGCCACCTAATGACAGAGAGAGGCTCACAAGAGGTCATTCTCGGCTGTCGCAGTAGCGTGGAGGTCTGCAATACACAGCAATCAATACTTCATGGAGCCTACACATACCTTTAAAATGTGTTTCTCCTCTAAAACGTATGAAGCTATGTCTTTTTTATCCAAATAGCATTCAGAAATGCAAGCAAAACATATGGGCAAAAGGAAACCTTAGGTATCTACTGTGTGCATGCTAAGCAAGCTATTAGTACTTTACCTTCCTGTTGCATACCTGCAAAGCTGTTTAAGTTCTTTTAGGCAGCAAGGAAAATCCTCTTAAGAAATATGTTAATTTTTAGCATATGGAAATGAAGATTTGTCATAAAATACTAGTAAGAATACTCTGTCTGCAGGGAAGAAAAAAAAAGTAAGATGTTTTGTCTCTAGGCTGCTGAAATTAGCTGTGTTCAGAGATGGATGCTTTCCATTAAAAATCTGCCAGCCCTAGGGATTTCCCTTGTTAGCCTTAATGGGAAATGTGTCACTGTGCCTAAGAGACTACTTTCAGGCCATAGCAGATAACCAGGGTAATTTTCAGATGTTTGAGGATGGTGTGGTACATCATCACCTATCAGTATTATCATCACCTAAAGAAATTGAATTATTTGAAAGTGTTGCACGAGTCGTTCTTTTATTTGTCTTGTTTCCCTCGAGTTCTACAGATTTTTTGGCCACGAGAGAATAATTTTGCCACCAAACTGGTCTTACTCCACAGGGTATGGTGTGGTGGAATCTGTGCTGAACTGTGAGTGCTTCCTTCAGAAGAAAAATCTAGGAGTGGATTCAAGCTTTCTGTGGTGTTTAGCTGTTTGAAATTGTTTCTGCTCACAAAGACCCTGTCTAAGGAGCAGCTTCTGTGAATGCTTTTGCATTGGCAGGATCTTTTCATTACCTTGTTCTGATTTGTGTGTGCTTCTTGATGTGGCTTCCTTGCATGGTCAGGTCTGTGGACCAGTGAGTGCCCTTGCTGGACTCAGGGGGGCAGATTCTCTGGCATGCAACAACCACGTTGGAGATCCCTGAATTGGTTTCCAAAACCCAAGTATATCTGCATGATGCAGCAGGGCATCTGTAAGAGCCATGAGCAGCTGCCCTGAGGTCAGAATTGCCATGTCATTGTGTAACTCTGTACTGGGGCCACTTCCAGAGCAGCTCATTCAGTAGCAGCTGGTCTAGTTCCAGCATGACCTGGGGGACCCCTGTGTTTCAATCCATGCAGACAGTGCTGTACTTATGATAGCATTTTGTTGGCATAATTAGATGCCACCTTGAAAACCTTTGAAAGCAAAATATTCTCTGCCAGCTGGTCACCTGATTAAATGGAATTGTTAAATAATCAGGTTACAAGCACTTAGAAGATAAAAGGTGATAAACCAAAAGCCTAAATGTGCTTCTCAAAACCAAACACTGTCAAAACAATTTCTTTCTTTGCAGTATAGCAGGAAAGGTGGCAGTAACAGACATACATTTGGACCTAAGAAGAGGTTCTGGTAATGCAGTTAAGGGGTCTGAATTTAACAGTCATAGAACACATGCACAGAGACCAGCTTGTAGCTGAGTGTGATGTCAAACTACAAGACTGTCTTGTGAGGATCCACAAAAGTCCAAACTGGGGTCACAACTAGTTGATATTTTCATCAGCAACTTGGATAACAGAATGCAGAGTATGATTTATAAAGGCTTGAGCTGACACTAAGTTCTGAAAAGGGCTTGGAGAACAGGCTCAAAATTCACATGATGGCACATGACTCAAAAGCAGCTAGATGAAATTCAGTAAATATATATGTTATGTACTGCACTGAGAAACAAAACGCTAATGAAAACCACCAGATGTTAGAACAGATGCTAGTCCTCTGAAATCAGGAAAATTCTGCTCAAGTAACCTGCTCAGCTGACTGTACAGACTGGCTGTGTGCTGGCCAGAGTTAAACCAGGCTGATGCTTGAATTATTGGACATGTGTGTACAGAACTTGGTATATCACCAGAGGAAAGAAGCAACAATAAAATGCTCATTCCATGTGAAGAATGAGGTCATATTCTGTGTTTAGATATCCTTCCAATATTTATTAGTTCAGTTTTGACAGAATCTCTGTGACAATCTAATTCAAACATCTCAATGTGGTGCTAATTTCTTTTTGCCATAGTTTCTGGAATGGCAATTCTTACTCACTTTATCAGCCCGAGACTTGCTACAAATAATAATAAAAAAAGATAGAGAAAAAGATAAATTATTCACAATCCTCTTTTTCAGTGATTTTTTTTCTATTGCTGTTCCCTCAGTTCAAGGTCTCATAGAAAGTGATTATGTAAATGCTGAAAGTTGTTACTCAACAGATTTGATCATTAGTAAGTTCAAAGTTGCTTCCTTCTTAGTCACTTCTTATGATGAAGCATAAGAATTAACTGAACTTGTTACTTCTTAAGTATCAAGAGAAGGGTTTCCCAAGTGCCACACATTTCCCTAGGCACAGTACCTACTGGGAGCATTAGGATTACACAAGATCATCCATGTATAAGTAGAGTTTAAGGTTTCAGAGCCTGAATTAATTACACCTTCGTTAGAGGTGACTTAATTTGGATATGCACTCTTGGATGAGGAGCATTCTATGCCTGACTCCAGTAAGACCAGTTTGGTCTGTGTTGGCTTTAAAGGGATTCCAAGGTAGTTCAGATGTAGATGCTTGAGGCTAAATGGAGATGAATCCTACCTAAGGAGACCTGGGTTATCTGTAAAAGAATCAGAACTCAACTAGAATTTTCAGGATTAGATTTAGTTATAAACGGAGCAAGTTTTTAATGAAAATAATTTAGAATCATTAAAATGGTTCCTATACATAAACTTGGTAGCTAACACGAACAGACCACTATAAAGACATTATCAAGAAGGACGCAGCATAATTTTGGTAGGCAACTTCTAAATTGACATTTTCCTACATGCTGTGCTGGCTGGAATTGCTAGGAAACTCTAGTCTCTATTGCAGTAACATACGATCATAGAATCATAGAATCATAGAATGGTCTGGGTTGGAAGGGACCCCATGGATCATAGAGCTCCAACCCCCCTGCCACAGGCAGGGCCACCAACCTCCAGGCCTGGATCTACACAAGGTTGCCCAGGGCCCCATCCAACCTGGCCTTGAACACTTCCAGGGATGGGGCATCCACTACTTCTCTGGGCAGCCTGTTCCAGCACCTCACCACTCTTTCTGTAAAAAACTTCCCCCTAATATCTAATCTAAACCTTCCCTCCTTTAGCTTTAGTCCACTCCCCCTTGTCCTGCCATTATCTACCCTTTTAAAAAGTTTAATCCCCTCCTGCTTATAAGTTCCCTTCAGGTACTGGAAGGCTGCAATGAGGTCCCCCCGCAGCCTTCTCTTCTCCAGGCTGAACAAACCCAGCTCCCTCAGCCTTTCTTTGTAGGGCAGGTGCTCCAGCCCTCTAATCATCTTCGTGGCCTCCTCTGAACCCTCTCCAACAGTCCCACATCTTTCTTGTAGTGGGGGCCCCAGATCTGGACACAGTACTCCAGATGGGGCCTCACGAGGGCAGAGTAGAGAGGGACAATCACCTCCCTGTCCCTGCTGGCCACCCCTCTTCTAATGGAGCCCAGGATCCCATTGGCCTTGCGAGCTGCAAGAGCACACTGCTGGCTCATGTTAAGTCTCTCGTCCACCACAATCCCCAAGTCCTTCTCAGCAGGGCTACTCTCAAGAAGCTCTTCTCCCAGTCTGTATCTATGTCTGGGATTCTTCCGATCCAAGTGCAACACCTTACACTTGGCAGTGTTGAACCTCATTAGGTTCCCCCGGGCCCATCTTTCCAGCCTGATGTGTAACAAGAGTGCAATTTCAAGATTTTAACACTTGCTACAGTCCTGTCACAGAGCTACTGCAAATAGTAATGCCCTTTAGGGAGTGATTAAGTTTAGCATAACAAAACATAATACATGAAAAATCTATTTGTTTTCAAGCATTCCATTTTCAACAAGTACTCTGTTCTAGGTCTCCATTAAGATAACGGTGACTGTACTGGAAGTGGTTCCTGTCAGTCTCAGACATGTGGTTAAATGTGCTGATGACCTATTAAAATGAAAGCATAAGTAGCTGGGAGTAGAAAGATAAAGACACTGAAGACAAGAGAGTGGAAGGGACATTTCTGCACTCAGGTAATTATTATGTTGTCCATCCATATAAGTAGCCCTCTCCTAAAATCTCTGTCATTGCTTCCCCACTGTAATAGATGAGCAGTTCGTGCATTAGTGAAAAGTGAACAGTCTTTCTAACGTTCTAGTCAGAATAACTTGAGTCATCACCTTGATTTATAAACACTGAAACTTTAAAAAGCCCCTAGTATTAATAAACCTTAAGACTTAAATGGTATGATAGTTCCCAGAAGTTCAGTGTTCACTGGTGGAACATGATGAGAAGGAAATATTTAGTCTGATTTCACAGAAGCTTTTAAACCACAGTATTTTTTTATGACCTCTGGGATTCAGTGATTCTGTGAAGGAAACCCACCATATGTTATATTAACAAGTTTCCATTTTGCATGGTAAATTGCTACCTATTATCATGATTTGCATTTTGACTCAGCCAAATTCCTTTGGTTCTGTAAGCTAAACAATAGTTTTGTTGATTAACTAAAAGCTGGTGTAAGTGTTTTCCATTATTTTGTCTCACCTTTCCCTCCTTCTGTGCTTGCTTTTTAACAGATAATTCCTGTAAAACCTTTTTATCCCCCCATTCCTCATTTTGCTTTGAACAGCAGCCAGTCATCACGAAGACTGTCGCTGTTTCATTAAATTGTCAGTGGTTATTAATTTGTAGATGATTTTAAGACAAGTGGAAAGGCCAGATAAGCTTAATTTCCTTTGGCATATTGTGCTTTTTCCCTGGCATATAAATGTTGCTAATCAAAATTTAAAATCGTTCATCCTTCTTCATTCATCTGTAATTTCCATTAAAAAAAATTAGGTGCTATATCCATAAGATGCAAGACAAGGTTACTGTAACCTTCTTTTGGTGCATTAGAGGACCTAAACTCAAGGAGAAAGAAGTCCAGTGTGGCTGTGTCATATGTTAAAAGGGGCAAAGGGTATTTCTTTTAGGAACTTTTCTGGGGAAAAAAAAAGATGATTCTGAAAGACCTAAAAGTCTTGGCCTTCATATAAACAAACTGTTGTTTCAATCAAACCATCCAACATCATTACTGCAAATAAAATGCTATATAGTGGCATCTAATTAAACCAAGTAGTCCCAGTAAATTGAGTTCATTTTGGAAATTGTATTGCTGCAGCACAACTTCCTAATTCAAGTTAAATTACTTTAATTAATGGATTTAATTTTGGAAACATTCCGAGTAAGTGCTGAATCCTTTGAGATTTATGCCAGTTAACTTCATGAACTTTGGTTATTCAAAACTCATTGAGCTCACTGTAATTGCCTTTCCCATGTTCTGGAAGCTATGGAAATGTTCACCGTAATTACAGTGGGCTCAAAAGAGAATAGAAGGATAAGAGGAAGCTACCTTTGTCCTGGAAATGGGATTGATTTCTCCATAGGCAGAAGCTGCATTCTTGCCTGTAATCATTTGAGGTAGGACCAGCTATTCTTCCACTCCCCACTGGGATCTGATCAACATCATTACCAGTACCATGAAATAAATGTACTGAAACAAATGGCAGAGACATTTTTAACAGGAAGGCAAGAGGTCTAAAATCATAGCAATAAGATCACCAGAGTCACATACTTATGAATCGGGCTCCATGAAGCAAAAATAACAAATTGATCTTTCTTGGAGTCCTACCATTTGTCTCTCCTTTGGGTAAAGACAGGATTCAGTATCAATGTTCAAATGTATCTCCAATATTTTTGTCTTCACCCAGAAGGTTTATAAAGTTCATTACATGTTTAGAAATATAAGGCACAGATTTGCTTGAAAAAATAATTGTGCCTATCTTCAGTGGCTCTGGACACTGCACTCTTTGTGAAGTTCAAAAAGTGACAAAAACAACAGTAAAATTTCTCCAAATACAAGAAGGAAAATGAGCATAGACATCATTAAATAATTTTGTCTGCACAGTTTGAACCTGGGAGGAAGCCACCAGAAAGGTTACCTCTGTTGCTTTTCTGACAGAAACAGGGAAGAAGTCTATTTCCTGGAGATTCTCCCTCAGCCTAGAGAAAACAATGCTTCCTGATAAATCAATTATTTTTGCACTGTGAGTTGTCAGCTTTTTTTAGTCCAAGTTCATGAGTCTGTTTCATCTTCTACTTCCTTTCTAATTTCAGGCTGGTGAAGGGGTGGTTGATTTGCATGTTTGAAGTTTATTCTCCACAATAGCCATGTGCTTAGAGTACACATGTATAAAATGATACCTTGCCACATGGTCATGGCTGTCCTTTCAGAACTTCAGCTCTATCACGAAAGTCACTTGCATTACATAGCTTAAATTACAGCAGATAAGTCAGCCTCCTAAGCTTCCCTATCACTGACCAGGAGAAACTGGCATCCATCTTGTGATGTACAGTGGCTTAGAGGGATGTCATGATATTTCTGCACACTCAGACACTTTGTCTTGTTCTCACCATCAGAACAGGAGGCTGTGGTCATCAGAGTGGGGCAAGCTCCTGGAGTAATGCATCTGATCAGCCACAACCTCATAAACAACACAAAGGAACAGGCAAAAACCTCAATGAAAGAGACCTCACTCAGACACCATATCACAGTGCAAAAACAAGGGGGAAAAGACCCTGGTAGAATTTGAATCTGTTTGTGTAATTCACCCAGCTTTAAAACTTGCTGTCAAAAATGAAAATACTGACAGTCTTAGGTATAAAAGCCACTGATGTCTGCATTATCCCTGTCTACAAGTATCTTCTTAGCTGTCTAGAAAAAACAAGTAGTTTTAAAACCAATAGATTGTTCTCCCACTTTTGGACTTTCCTTTTGGCTGACTGAACTCAGACAATTTTAGGGAAATAGGAATCATCAGCCCAGAAACCTGAATAATGCCCAGAAAACCACAAGTGATTGTAAAACTGCAGCAAGTGGGTATGTCAGAAATCAGGTGGTGTCTGTACTGTAGAAAGCACAGCAAACACTGACTAAAGACCCTGGTGCTTATTGCCATCTAGTGAAAGAACTGACCAACACCACCAACCTTCTACTGTTGGATCACCAAGTGCATGACCAGGAACCTAAAAGTATGCACAGGCATTTCCAATGCAGTGTATTCAGCATATCTAAAAAAATTGCTGACAACAAGTATTATTCTTATGCCACTGCAGCTCTAGAGTCTGGCTAAATACCTTAATGCCTGGCTAATGGGGGAAATCGTTCTCTGCTGTAATATGCTGCTATGAACTTGATGAGAAATCCTGATTCACCTGGTTGTAACAATAAAAAAAATAATCCTTGGCTTAGTGGAAATTTCAAGTCTGGTCTTCTCCAGAAAACTGCCTATCTGTGTTAAACCTCCCAGTGTGCAATGATTTCTGAATTTTGAGGTTTGATCTCCAAGTTATTGTGATCTTTAGTCATCAAGCAAATTTCATCCAAAAAGACTGAAAAGGGGAGAAAAGTTAACGCAGAGAAGTAGTAATAAGAAACCTAGCTAGTGAGGTCTGCAGTCTAGGTTATAATCGTGCCTCAAAAGAATCTGTTAGTAACCAATTGTAAACTCAATGTTGCACATGAGGATTTAATAAACTGATCAGAAAGGCTATTTCCAGTGATGGTATAGTCACACATTTATGTAGTTGTAAACCTAGGTGTTTCCATAACATTTTTCCTATTCCTATCTGCTCCTTCCCAAATTCCAGGCATAGAATTCTCACAGAAACACATATTTAATGTCTCTGTCCAAGGCACCAGCAACATTCTTTTCTTCTATATCTCAGCAGGAGAATAAAAAAGATTTAACTACATTTCCATATAATGCATCAAATGAAAGGAATAATAATTTAGTCCTGTTCTTCTGTCTAGTCAGTATAAATTCCAGGCAAAGATCTCATACAAATGTCAAAGGCATAAAAGATCTGGAAGTAATAGAAACTTGAAAGCATAATGGAGACTTGGATCCATTTTCATATCCTTTTTCTTTCCACAACTGAGCAAAAATTTGGTATTTCCACATGAGATGGAAAATAATTCCTTCAACATCCCGTTGTCTTTCTTTGAGTCAGCCATTTCTGACTTATTCAAGACTACAAAACATACTTTTATTAGCTTTTTGAAATGTTTTCATATAACATGGGAAGGATTTAAACTTCATGAGTGTTTCAACATGTTTAAAGGCATTGTTTGGAGACAAGAAAATAAAAGCCATTTATGATATGAATCCTGAGCTAAAACTCTGCTGAAGATCTCTGGCACTCAGACTGCTTCAGGAGCAGCTGCCAGACCCTTCTGTAGAGGACACTCAAAGACAAACCCAAACAAGACCCAGTTTTAATAAGGGCAATCACCAGATGTGATTCAGACAAATGGAGTTAGAACAAGCTGGAGTGCAATGGTCATGCTAACAAATATGGAGTAATGAGCATGCTCAGCTGTCTACCAAGGTCTGGAATTACCATGGTACTGAAGTGAGGCACCTTTCTTGCCCTAGGCTCATGTTATTATTGCCTGTGGCAATATTAAAGCATACACCTTCTATGGGGATGACTTTTTCTCTTCACTGACAGATAAAGACAGCGAACTGTGCCTAGTGTCCTAGTTATCCAAAGGTAGGCAGGATGAATTTGGGCCAAACCATCTTCTGTTTGCTTGTTTGTTTGCTTTCAGGTCTTTTTTTAGGAGTTGAAGGGCAGATTTAAAGGTTAAAAAAATGAAGTATTCTCACAAAATTTTGTGGAAGAGCCTTCCTTTATTTAAAACACAGAAAAAAGCTCTGGTTTTTTGTGGTAAACCTGAATACAAGACAACCAAGTTCAGAATCTTTGGCAAAATGAAGGTAGAAGTGGTTTGGGGAGGTTATTTACTCAGTTTCTAGAAGATGACAGGCCAAGTGAGACAAAGTGTCCAAGAGAGGAATGGAAAACAGGAGACCACTGCAGGAAGTCCAAGCAGTAGCCATGTAATTCAAGCAATCAGCTTGATTTTTGCCCCAAACAGTTTGAAAGTTTTCACATGAGAAAGAGTGGGTATATTTCAAAGCCAAAAGGAAGACTGTAGGACTGGGAAAAAAAAAAAAAAAAAGAAAAAAAAAAAAAAAAAAAAAAAAAAAAAAAAAAAAAAAAAAAAAAGAAGTGCTGGCTTTGTGTTTTGAATAGGGAAAGATCTTTTGGACAGGACTACAGTTCTGAATGATCTCTAAATGCTTTTTACATAGAAACAGAACCAAGAAACAATCTGTAAGAAACTTTCCACATGGATAGACAGCTAGACAGGTAGTAGACAACCTGACAGGTTTCAATTCTAATCTTTTATTCAGACAAGTTTTTAGTAACTCTATCCAGGATAAAAGCAGCAGTGGCTTCCAAACAAGAACCAAATGCAGCAATAAAGATTGCAACTTCTTAGGTCTACATAAGCCCTGGAGCTATGCTGAGGACAGCTTCCACAAAAGGTGTACAATCAGTTTCCTTTAGTTGCAGAAGATGCTGGTGCCTCAGAGGGATTTTTCTTTTTTTTTTTTAAGTTCCACTCAGACAACATTTTGATTTAAGGCTCATAGACTTTCCAACACTGCTGATGGCAGGAGTCAGGGGAAGGACCTAAACCCGATAAAATAAATCCAAAGGATATATTTGAACAAGTCCTCTATGAGGTGAGGCAATGGATCTCTAGACAGGTTTGTTTAAAATGCTGGCAGCTTTTACTGACAGGTTTCATGCACATTCATTACAGCAGCATTCCAAATGAAGAAGCTGAAGAAACTGTCAGCTGCCATGGAAGAGCTATAAATAAGAGCAAGTGCAGGAGCTATATTAATGAGAAATAAAGGGCTACTGCTGAGTCTGTAAACATAGAAAGCAATATTGTCCTTCTGAACTTACAGGCAATGTGACAGGTTGTATACAAAATAACAGGCACTATGATGAAAGAACCAGTGATCACCACACCACTAGTTTTGAGGAACGCTGCAAAAACTGCCAAGCAGATCAATAATACAAATGGGAAATAATCCTACTTCCTTACCTGTGTTCAAATACACTGCTGAAATATTCTGCTATGTGCATGACTATTTATGGCAACTGTTAAGGCCTCATTTTTGCAGCATTTGATTGAGTGTCCTGAAACTAAACTAATAGCACGGTAAACGAGGCTGAATATATTGCTGCAAATAGATACCAGAGGACACAACTCTATGCTACACTCTACTTGGCTGTTTATAACTAATCACCAAAAAAGATGACTAAGATGCAGCTTGACCACCTCTTCTTTTTTTTAATGTCTTAGCGGTAAACTGGATTATTACTAAATTTATTCTATCCAATCAAATTATACCAGCTAGCAGTTGCTGATTTTAAAGTGCAATATTGTAGTAAACAAGATCTTCCTTAAATCTATATTATAACACGTTTTGTGACTTTATCTGTCACTCCTGATTATAAAAATGTAGGGTTTTGAAACTGTTAACAGTTAGCAAGAAAAATCTTGGGAAGGATAATAGTATTAGAACAGCCCAGTTCTTCCCAAGTAGAACTGAGATGGAAAAAGGGCTGACAAGATTCTTTTCAAAATGTCCTGAATCTGAGGGAATAGAATCAGAAAGGAAACTGGCTGTAGTTATTTTCTTGAAAATACAGGATCCTGAAAATAGCATTTGATGAACTTCCTATGCACCAATGCTTCCTATGCATATACAACCATTTTAATAAGTTAGTAATTAATTATTAGAAAGTGTTGCAGTTTGGTGTAACTGTGCTGCTTCAGTGGCTTTTGTAAGCTGCAGTTACAGCTTTCTGCAAGCCCCATATTTTGAAAACATTGGTCCATTCAAGGCCAAATTTGAGACTGAGCCTATCAGAGCTGCTCATAGCGCCTCTGTGAATCACATATAGGAGAAAAAAACCTGCTGGCAGGCGCACTTTGCCACCAGAGCGGGAGTGAGAAGATGTAACAAGCTGCACGGACTCCAAGGCCAGGCCCGCGGGGGGCGGGGGTGAAGAATGCAAAAAGAGAGTTTCCCCTGCAGCTCGTGGTGGAGTCCATGGTGAAACGGGTGTCCCCCCGAAGCCCATGGATGAGGACAGGGAGCAGAGAAATCTATGTCCTGTGAAGATTGATCCATGCCTCAGCAGGTTTGCCAGGGGACTTGTGACTTTGCGGGGGACCAGGCCAGGGGGTCTGGACCCAGATGTCAGCACCCTATGGAGGGGAGAGTCCTGCTGAGAGGCCTGTGGTGAGGGGATGACTCCCCGATAGAGAGGATTCACCCTGCAGAAGTTCGTGGACACGACTCACGCTTGGGTGGGACCCCACGGTGCTGCAGGGGAAGGGGGTGTGTATGTGGAATGCCCCCACCCCAGCTGAGATGGAAGACAGCTCTGGAGGAATGGACTGAAAACCACCACTCCTCATTCCCTGCCCCTTCCTGTACTGTGAACGGGAGGGAAGAAGGGAGCAAATCTATGATTAAAGTCAAGAGTGCGAAGAGGCGAGGGGTGGGGGGGAAGTAGAAGTGATAAGATCTGGGGAAGAAAAGCAGCTTGTGAGGGATCGCCAGAACCCCACTGCCCATTCCCTGCCCCTCCCCACACCATGTTATGGGGGGAAGAAGGGAGTAAAATTGTGATGAGTTTTAAGTTTGCTAAGAAGGGAGGGGTGGGGGGAAGGTGCTTGAAGACCTGGCCGCTTCTTATCTCGTTCCGGTTCACTGGGTATATTAGTTGTAGTAAGTAGTAATAAATCACTTTCCTTTATTCTGTGCTGTGTCTGTTTTGCCCATTGCACTAATTGGAGAGCAATCCCTCTGTCCTTATCTCAAGTCCTAAGCCTCCCAATATCTATATATTCTCCCCTTTTCGGCTGAAGGGGCGAGTGAGCGAGCGGCTTGGTGGGTATTTGGCCTCTAGCTAGGGCCAAAACCACCACAGAAAGTAAAAGCTTTAATAATGCAAAAATCCAGGAATAATAATGGCATTGTTTATTCAAAGTGAAAAAGCATAGTAATGACCTACAGAGATCTATAACCCAACATCCCACTTGAAGAGAGACTGATGAAAGCTAGATCAAAGATGATGTGGCATTGTCTAGCTACGTCTAGAAAACATCCAAGGATAAACTGCTCAGGAAAATCTCTACCCTCCCAGTGAGGAATTATTCCCTTATGGGCAACCTCCCAAGCCAAAATTTTAGGCTACTACTGAAAGAGTTTGCTTCCATAGGTCTTTGTAGCTCCTTTTCAGGCAGTGGTAGGTAGCTATTAACTCACCCATTCACCACCTTGTTTACAAGTTAAATGAGACCAAACTCCTCAACCTCTTCTCATAAGTCAAGTACTGTAACCTTTATTCATCTTGGTAAACCTCTTCTGGACTGCTTGCAGTTTCTGCAAGTTCTTTGTGAACAGGAGCTCAAAACTGAACACTATCATTTATGTAACTACATTCTTCTATTGCAGTTGAGGATGCAGTTTGTCTCATCCATGTGGTGGACAGACTGTTGGGTCAAATTATATTTAACCTATAATACCATCACCCCGCAACCTCAGGTTCTTCTGGCACAGCTAGTACTTGGCCAGCTGTTTCAAGCCTATGCTGATGCATGAGGTTTAAATACTCCTAGTAAGTAGATACACTTTGGACTTTGCATGGGTGATACTTCCTTCAGAGTCGTATCAGCCAGTTTCTTGCATCTGTGGGTATATTCCACCCAATGCCATGCATCTGAACACGTCTAATGTTTCTAAGTAGCCCCAAACCTGCTGGACCCTACTGTAGGACATAGGATGTAGACTGTTCTTCCCAAGCCTTGCTGCTGCATACAGAGGTCTGGAAGTAGACTTCCCTTGGGAAAACTGAAGTAAAAAAGGCACTATTTTAACCTTTTCTGTATTGTCATCTCCAACATTCCTCCACAAATGCATATTTCCTCTTCAGTTCCTTATGCTCTGGCATATTTGTATGATTTGTAGAATCCTTTCTTGTTATTCTGTATGTCATTAGTTAGTTTTAGTTCCAATGGGCTTTGGCTTTCCTGATTTGAACCTTAAGTGCATGTTGGAGGGGTTTTCTTTTTCCTTCTTTCTTGCCTGTTCTTGTTTCTATTCCTTGCATACTCTCTTTTGGCATTTTAGTTCATATAAAGCTCTATATTTAACCAAGCTGGCCTTCTGCTGAAATTCCCTTTTTTCCTCAACAACCTTCTGCTTAATTTCTGAGCTCTCAGTAAGTTTTCTTTAAGTGCATGGTATCTTTCTGAATAGAAATGCTTATTACTGTATTTTAATTTACTTATATATGCTTTATATCACCTAGAAGTAAAGCCTCTTATCTTTAAATAAGGATTGTACACATGAATAAATTAAATTACTTATCAGATGCTATATCTATAATGCTACTAGGAGCAAGATCTTAATATAAAATGACACTTTAATATCCCTATAACGCACTAAAGCTTCTTTTACAGTTTCCCCCAGCAGCTTAATACTTTTTACCTTGCAAAGGATTCATTATATCAGTGGTGTATCATGAGTAAACTAAAGCTCTAAAAATATCCCTGCTACTGCCTTTCTGTAGTTCTAACATGAGACTTTGTTCTGTCACCCTGTATTTTTATAGTAACCTAGCAGAAAAGATCAGATCAGCTAAAGCTCTGAAGGATACAACAGACATGAACTGGATGGGAATATTTGGCAGGTGCCTCAAACATGTACAACTGATTTGTAATGTGCCATCATTATCTTCTTTCACTGATGTTGATTGAGATTAGCAGCATTATAAAGTCAGTATCATTAAATGTAGAATTATTCAGAGTTTATCTGACAGTATTCTTTTTTGAAGGCCACAAGATACAAGCTATTCTGGCCAGATTTTTGAGGTCTGTGATGGAGTGTACTAGTATTCCCTGAATTAGTGCTATCCAATCTCTTATAATCTTATGTCTTAGTGACATTATAAGTATTGGTTTCAGTATTCAAAGCTGTTTAGCCTTGCTTTTATAACATCATTATTTTTTTTCCTGAAAGAGCTTTCTAGTTCTACCATGAACACATTTAGAGTAAGATCATATACCTGTGGCCTGTTCTGCAGCATAGACATGTGCCTTCACCTCCTTGTGTCAAGAGAAGAGCTCTTGCCTCATCCACTTGTCTGAAAATTCACACACAAAGACATATTCCTTCCAAAACAGAGCATCCTAACATTCCTGCTGACACATGTGGCTTAGTCTTTATTAAAATCAAAGATTTGATTCAATGTTAATTTAAAAGGAAGGGGTGAAGTCACAATATAAACACTAGATGAATCTTACTTTTGCTATATGAGATGATCATACTGGGGAACTGAGGACTCAACCTCAGTGAATTAATGCAAATAGTGGATGAGCTTTAATTGAAACAGAATAAAAAGAAAATTAAATTTTAATCAGTGCAACAGAAGCAAACAAAATTATGTGAACTGTAAAGCAGTTGATAAAAACTCCTTTATATTTAAAATGCTTTCCCATTTTGTTTATGATTATGAATTCAATTATTTTTGTCTGTTTGGAGGTTTTAAATATTTTTCTTTTTTCAGTGGCCCAAAGTGTGAAAAAGCAGAATGTGTGGGAAGAAAAATAAAAAATAAGATACAAAGTTTTTTTACCTGTTTTTTTCTTCAAAATGTATTTTTTTATATGGAAATGCATTTAAATAGAAGGGTTTGGGTTTGGTTTCAGAGTGGGGAGTGGTGTTTATTTTGTTGGGTTGGGGTTTTTTCCATGGGAGTGGGGGAAATTTTCACATTGTTAGGAAACAGTTATGAAAAGATCTGATTAGCTGAAATAATCTTCAAGTCCACGTATTTTTATCTGTAAATAAAAGATTTTACAGGTCCACTGCTGTGCAAATACTTCATGGATTTTGTGTTAATAAACTACCTAAGAGATATTTAGCAAGTATCTCTCTGCTTTGTGCAATACCTGGTAATTTTGAAAGTTTTTACCTTTTATATGAAGTGATACTAATGATTTAAAGTGTAGATGAGAGGAGGCACCGAAGATTAACTGCATACTGCACTTACTGCATAAGCAAAGCTGTAATGAGCAAGTTGAAGCAGTTGATTTTCCCATCTGTTCAGCATAGATGAGACCACATGTGATGTTTTGTGTCCATTTTTGGACTCCCCCTCATAAAAGAGTCAAGCAGGTCCAAGGGAGTGCCACCTAGATCATTAGATGGAGCATATGATGTATGTGAAGAGGCTGAGAGAACTAGTTTCCTTCAGCCTTAAAAGAAGAAAGTCACAGGAGGAGTCCTTCTACTGGGAGATGACAGAGAAGCTGAAGCCAAACTTCTCTGTCAAGTGACCAGCAAGAGGACAAGGGGCAACAGACATCAGGGTTATGTGTGTCACTGTGACAGGGCTTTGTGCTGAAGTTTGAATCTGAACAGTCTCAAAGGAGAAAGTCTAATGACCTTTCATAAAGGCTGCTATACAAAAAGAAAGTTGACCTTTGAGGGGCAGCGGGAAATCTACATTGTTTAACCTCTGTTAGTCTCTTTGTGTCTCGGGTATCAAAAAGTGATCACTAGAGGGTTGTTTTTCTTCTTATTAAACACTCCAGGTTTCCCCTTTTCCCAGTGTCTACCATGCCAGGAGGTTCTATTAATTTTGCATCAGTAGGTGGCTGTTGACCCTGCAAATTTCCTCACAAACCTCTATTAAGCCTTTTTAGCCCTGTTGACTCAAGTCACTACAATGCAATGATGATTTCACAACTCACCATTTACCTTCAGTATGATCTACCAGCAAACCATGAAACAGAATATGCAAATCTTTTCCTACACAGCGTTTAGGCAATGGGGCTCTGCTCAGTCCCAGTTTGTTAAATTGACTGAATGCTCAAAAAAAATTCCACACCTATTTATTGAAGAAAAATGCAAATTTGCTTTCGCACTTAGAACTCTTTGTTCCTGTTTTCAAAAGCATTCCTACTGGTGGATATCCATTTGCATAAATGTTTCCCAAAAGGGTCATGAATATTCATGTGTGTGTATGCCTCTATCTTGAAAGTTCTTGGGAGGTTGGGGGAGGAGGAAAAATTATTCAGCCCGAGACAAAATAAAATCATGTGACTCTGGTAATGAGCCACAAACTTACAGAAGACAAACAGCCAAAATGGTGGTGGGAGCTGATTTGGGAAGCTGAAACTTCTCCTACACATCATTCATCAGCTTCAGAAAAGTGACGTTTATCTGTAATCATAAACAAAGATAACAGCTAAGTTAAAGCAATAAGCTCCCACTTATGACAATTTTCTTGCTCCTTGCTCTATTAATTGGAAGGAGAAGTGCTGAACACCCACAGCAGGTTTAAAGCTGGCCTTCCTCACCTGCAACTTCCAGCATGGCTTCTCCAGAAGACAGAGGTATATCCCTGTGATTAGTTATCATTCTGGGGTCTATTCACATCCACTGGCATGGACAGCCATGGGGCATGGGCAAGTCTGCAAACCATGTGGTCATATACACGTCAGACTGTGTGACAAAGTCCATCTGAAAGATACAGCTTAGTAGATTACTACACACATGTCCAGCTAGTTTTCAGATGTGGATCTGGCTGTTACTTAAGCATGTGGCCATGCAGGCAGCGCCAGGACGTGACCATCTGCAGCAGATAGTCCTGATGTCCTGTATCTGTAATACAGTCATTTTAAAAATAGAGGTTAATTTGCTAAGGAGCCTGCAATTCAGGCTGAGTTGAACAAAGAAGCACCAAGCATGTATAAGCTTAAAAGAAACATATGAAAAATACAGTGAGGAAAATCAGAGAATCATAGTCTGGGATGGAAGGGACCTAGAGTCTTAGCATACATTAGGTTGGAAGGGACCTTTAAAGGTCATCTAGTACAACCCTTCTGCATTAAGCAGGGACATCTTCAACTAGATCAGGTTGTTCAGAGCTTCATCAAGCCTGATCTTGAATACCTCCAGGGATAGGGCCTCCACCACCTCTCTGGGCAACCTCAATCTTTGGAAGAGGCTGCATAGGCAAGTAGCTGGGTCACCATCCCTGGAGGTTTTTAAAAGACATGGAAATGTGATGCTTAGGCACTTGGTTTAGTGGTGGACATGGCAGTGTTTGGTTTCTGGTTGGACTGTATGATCTTAAGGGTCCTTCCCAATCTAAAAGGATTCCATGATTCCATTCTATGATTAGTACAATTTTTTTCTACAGCCTGTGTCTGAAATACAGTTTGTGTCTGAAAGTTTAGAGTTTCCTATAATGACATATTTTATAGCAGCAGTTATCTATTAGCACTATAGCAGCATCTATCTATAATCTGAAACAGATGCACCAGGAGATTCTTTCTTAGTAACCATTCCCTAAATTGATATTTGCATACACACAAAATGTTTTATCTAGGTAATACCTTTTTCTAAATATGGTCTATCACAGCAGTAATATACACAGCTAATCCCCCTTTACCTTTATTTTCTGAAGTTTCCTCTCTTTAATAACTATTCCTTTTATTATTATTACTTTTCCACATCTCTCTCATCCTTTATCATATCCATTTTTTATGTTATTCTATCCTCCAGCTCTTATAGATGGTCTTCAAATTTATGTATTCATTTCTCAGCTGATTCTAACTGATCTCATTCAGCTTCCTGGTCAGATTGTGGTACAGGCCCTACTCTGTAAGTATTGTTTATCTGACTCTTCTCCTATAGTTTCTTTCTCATCCTTTCATCTTGTAAAGTTCCTCTATCTATTTTTCTTTTATCTCCTTTCACTGGAGATTTTTTTCTGTATTGCAAAAGTGGGCTCAAGATCATCTGTCCTTAATATTCCTCTTGTTCTAATTTAAAACTCATTAGGTCAGTTGTGACAGAGATGAGTTCAAAAAAATATTGTGCCTCATCAGGTGGAGTCAACCCACTGAGCTCTATTTGTGAATGCCTCTGCATGTGTGTATATCCACAGATCTCTTACAGCACTAATTAATGAGCCAAGTGTCCATGTTTGTGCCAAAATGCATAATGACCATTGATCTACTCAAGTGGGTATCTAGTGGTCAGTGTCATTTGTCTTGATGACATTTTTCTTGATAACATTAGTTCACAACATTTTAGTCTTTTAGACTGCAAATAACAGAATGCCATAGCTAGGACAGAAGAGCATAGAGATTTCATGCCAGGTTGTTCCATTACTACTGGCAGGTTGTAAGAACAGTTACATTATCAACAACAAAACTGGTAAAGTCCTTGTGTCCTCTCCACTCTGTTGGAATAATTGTGGTTCTTCTCACATGGCGGCCCACCACGCTAGTTGCAGCGTTTCCCATATCTGTCTCTTCTGTACCTCTGCTTCTTCCCCAGTTCCTTCAGTTCTTTTCCTTGGGCATTAGCAGGCAGAATTTGAGATAATGGAGAGAGGCAGGCTTTTTTATGCAAAGGAAGAGGTCTTGACATGTTTGAAGTGCTCACATCTGATGATCAGCTACTGCCCCCAAAGGCACCCTGTAACGGCATCCTGTAAGTCCTCTGCCATATCTGCCAGCCCTGTGCTCATGTCTCAGATTCTCTGGCATGTCTCAAACAATCTGTAACCCACATTCAGGTGACCAAAGGGAACCATCGTGTTCAGCAGAAGTTGGATATATTGTAACCATAATTATTTTCCCTTTCTCTACTTCTTAGAACCTCCACTCAGGCTCCAAATTGAAGCTAATATTAAGCCGTCATTGAGTCAGATGAGTTTTGATGGGGTCACCTGAGTGCTCAAATACTACTGAGTGTAGAACTATATAACTGTAATTAACTTAGATTAATTAAGCTAAATGTTGACATTCTGGTTATCCTCCTTATTAAAAATAACATTGACATTATTTCTGCATGTAATACAGGTGCAGTCTGCTAATTCCTGTAAACAGTGGGGGCAGGAAAAGTCTAATTTTGGACTCATTTTCTATATACAGAAATGCTTTCACAAATTGATCACTCTCCAGCATCTATTTCTGCTTCCTATTATTTAAATATCTCCTAAAAAAATACTCAGAACTGGTCTATCTATTTTGTTGTTGCATAGAAAGAATGACCACACCTGGGACCACATAAATTAAGCCAATGGAGAATTTTACATGTTTTTGCATTTGAGCACATGAAGCACATTTATAGCACATGAAGAAAGTACTGTTATTTGTTAATTCATGACTAAACTCTTTGACAGGTTTAGAAGGAGACGGACTTTTATCTTGAGCTTGTGATAAGCCAGCTTCTTAGAGGTCAATATGTTTCAGAAATACAGACACTATCTTCAAAACTAGTTTTGTATATCTAGGGGGTGAGGAAAGAATCAATAGGTGTCTATAACAATAAGATGATTCTAATGTTTCTCCTCCATCTTCACTCTAATTGCATTCTGTAGTATTAGTATATATTTGGAGAGGTTTTTTTACTTCCTTCCAGGACAGATAATGTCTCTGTATGCTTAACAAATAACAGTATCAGTTCTGATATTTTCATTTCTTTTGGTGTTTGACTCAGTCAATGTTAGAGCACAGCAGAAAAAAAGCAAGCTGATATGTGTTCAATACAGAAAGCTAAAACTGCACTCTAAGGAAAGTATTCTGATTTCTCTTGCATTTTGATGGTGCTACCAAAATTAATATCCAACACTATTAAATAATTTCTTTAAAAGTAACTGCTTATTTCTTTTGATAAGTGTGTAGCATTAAAAAATCAATTTAAAAATATAGCTAAGTTTCAATTGCCACTGCACTTTATACTTCAAAATTTTCAAGGCACCACAGATATTGGTCCTATTAAAGCCAAATAGGCTTCCTATTAGAAGTGTCATTAAGGGAGATTTAAATATGTTGAAAACTAATTGTGTTCACACTTGGGATTTTAACACCCTGACAGAAAAAG
Source organism: Zapornia atra (assembly GCA_013400835.1). Taxonomy (NCBI): domain Eukaryota; kingdom Metazoa; phylum Chordata; class Aves; order Gruiformes; family Rallidae; genus Zapornia; species Zapornia atra. Next base: position 546,025 of record VZTU01011430.1, read on the forward strand.
GAGACGTAGAATCATAGAATCATAGAATCATAGGGGTTGGAAGGGACCTCAAGAGATCATTGGGTCCAACCCCTCTGGCCAAAGCAGGCTCTCTATCTCATATTACATAGATAGGCGTCCAGATGGGTCTTCAATATCTCCATACTAGAGATTTTTTGTCACTAGGATGGGACATTATGTCCTTTGTTTACTCCTCTTGATATGCTTTTAGAGATGTTTCATGACTGTCTTCATCATTATGAGATCACTCTCCTATCTTTAAAATCAAAAAACGTTCCTAAGGCAAACACTAAAATAATCCTGGGTTGCTGTGGCATACCACTAGTTTCAAGAGTTACAGACCTCTTACATTAACAGGAGCAGGGTTACTTCAGGCATCCTATTTGCGTGCTGACAAAGAAATTATTGAATCATTTTATCTTTGATGAAAATTGGGAAGCCTTAATTTTGAAACACTTTTGAGATAATAATGGCCAAAGATCTACTGAAACTATGGAATACTTATCTTTCTACAGTTTATCAGACATGTTAAAGTACTCTGTGTATGCTTCTAAGGCATACAAGCTGTAAAGTAGATGACTTTCAGGCCATTCCTCCCATTCAATTTTCTTCACCAATTTATTTTCTGCTAGATTAGTGAGAATGTTAGAAAACTAAAGTTATAAATATAAAAAGGGCTGTTTTATCAACCAAATACTTCCTTATTCTAATGTTTTCCCAGTAAAAATTAGAATTGGAAATAAGCAATTTCCTTGCCTTGCCTTGAACTTTAAAAAAAAAAAAAGTTAATATTTTCTCTTTTTTTAAAACAATGAAGCTACATGTCATTGTCAGGAAAATGTAAAACTTACTTCTCTGTAAAACTTCCCTCTCAGGAGAATTTTGTGCATTCTGAAGCTTATTAATCATAGATACAACAAGGAAAAAGGAAAAAGAGATACAATACTCCTTGCCTTCACTGTGCTCGGTTTTTTCACTTGTTTACAAACTGAGCCTCAGACTGAAAAAAGAAGCAAGCTGAGTGTAATTGGGAGGGGAGGGCAGGGCCCCACAGGCAGGGCCTGTCCCACTGCTCCAGGGAGGATCAGGGAGGCAGAAAAGAAGCCAGGGTTGCCACAGCCCTGGACATCAGGCACCTCCCTGGGGACAGGCTGAGGCCAGGCTTGGGATGTCAACCCACCTTGGGATGGCTTAGCTGGGCCCATGGTGGACCCAGGCCTGTGACACGACCGGGTTAGAGCTCAGGGATGCACAGCTGAGAGCAGCTGAGAGCAGCTCCCACTGGCCACGGGTTGACCCTGGCTGGAGCTGCCCCACCATGATTCCAGGAGCCTCTCCCAAGTCACAGCAGACCAGGGATGCCCCGGGCTGTGTTGGTGCTGAGCAGGCCCTGCCCTGCAGCGAGCCCCAGCTGGGAATGTGCTCAGGGCCCTGACAGTATATTGACAAAGAAATTCCTCAGATTTTGTGAGCCTAGACTTCAAGTCCAGATGCAACTAGTCCAGGTTGCACAAAATCCCATCCAATCTGGCCTTGAACACTCCCAGGGAGGGAGCATCCACAAAATGTAGCTTCAACTTAAGTATTTAAAGAAGGTATTAGCAGTGATTTTTCTAATTGTTTAGAAATATTTGCCACACCAAGTATGGGGCTTTTTAATCTACTACTGTGCTTGCTGCACAAATGCAGAATCTCAGCATTGCTGTAACATTTCTTCAGAACTCTGATTACAGTTATTTCCTGCAGACTCCTCAGCATGCTGAGCCTTCCTTGTAGCAAATTAGGCACAGAGGTTTTTAGGATGTATAAATGGGAAATCAATAGAAGCTTCTGACCTAATTATCGTTTAAGATATGGACCTGAGAGTTTTCTGGTGGATCCGTGACAAGATGTTCATTTTCAGTTCTCTCTGTCGTGGATGCCAATTTGAGAGGCAACACTTTCATTTACAAGCTGCAACTACTTCAGAATGGTGATATTCTTACCCTTGTTTCATTCTTTTCAAACTTTCCACCATTGGTGAGGTTTACCTCACTGTTTTTCTAACTTTTTCACTGTGCTATTGAAGTGTTCCCAACCTCAAAAAGTTACAACTGTCAAGTAACTTTCCTCTGTACCCAATAGACCTGAGATACACTTTACAAAAAATTTATAAAGTAAAATATTGAATGATTTTAAAAGTATCATCTGGTACTCACATATTTTTAACCTTAAAGAGTTTTGGTTTTATTTTAAATGTATGTTTTGGGGAGGATACCTGATTTGTTTGTTTGATGCTTATTGTGACCTTCTTGAAACCTCTTCCAGGCTGTATGACCAGCTGAGAGAGTTGAGCTAAGCCAATCAATGCTATTGCTCCTATAGACCAAGCAAGCAGCTATTTGGGAAACAAGATAATTCCAGGTGTGTGAGGACCACTGCAGGCACACTACATCAAATCTCTCTGGGATTGCAAAAGTACTACCCATGTGGCAGCATGTCATGGCCCATCCCTAACTCTATGTGGACAAATCATTTGACCTTGTTAGAAATTATTGCTAAAATTCTGGAGGAAAATAGGAGTGATGTAATGGTAGGGCACAAAGAAGATATGGAGGCAGAGCATGCTGCAAGGCCACGGTGCTTGTATGAGGGAAGGAATGGGGGAATGTAAGGTGAAAATGTTATGAAAGGAAACCCTGACCTCAAACACAAGTCATGGTGTGCATATCTCTTCTGCCTTGCTTGTACATACATCCTAAGGACGAAGTGTCCTTCTCTGCTTCATCAAGCTTTCTCTATAGGTTTACCTAAATTGAGTTCCCTTTATACTTTTTCCCACCCTTCCAGTCCAAAAACTGTGAAGGAAGTACTAACAAAGAATCCAAAACAAAGTAAGGGAGGAAAGAGAGAAAAATATGCTGAAAGGCCATCTCATGGCCCTTTTTTCCAAACAGAAGACTCCTCTATCAAAAGTAAGTAGAGAGGTCGGTTTGTTCTCCAGTGAGGCTTTAGCTGACTTAGACCACTCCATGATTACTCATAGATCCCAGCAAATCAAGCTAATGAAAGGAAGTATGTAAAAATAAAGAGACCTTTAAATATAGCATAACTATTACATTATATCAGATTAATAAAGGTCTCAAATTTATTTATCTTCGACAGTTTAACCAACTTTCTGTCATTTGCCTTGAAAACCTCAAGAGTGGGTACACGCTTCCAGTCTATGGTTGTACACAGTACAAACTGGCATTTGTGCCTATGAAAAGTAAAAATGTGGGTCCTGAAATGTATTATATTAAAAGCAAATGACAGCACATAGACTAATGATAAATTGTTAGTGATTAGGTCATGTCTAGAATAAATTATTTGAATGTGGAAAGAGTTTCTGTGCTGTTCCCTTGACAAGAGGCATGTATCAGAAAATGTGACATAAAAATGTATTTGGACAACTAATTTCAGTGAAAATTATGGATACAGACAAGGCTAATTGGTAGCTTGCCTCAGGCTTTACCTTCATTCAACCATTTAATGAGAAATGATCTGGGTAGATGTTACAATCTATTGGATTATAAGAAGTCAAAAACTGTTAGTGAAGGGGGAGATCCAGCTGTTTTTCTAAAGCTAACTTTTTCCATCTTGGTTGCTACAGCTTTGGACATCTGTGCAGAGGAAGCAGAGGGTAAAAGACAATCCAGTTACTCATAATTTATAAATGTCTCCTCAGTAGGTGCATCAGTAATTGTAAGAAAACAGAATTTTTGTACTTAAGCATTTTAATTTCAAAAATTAACAGCCAGAAATAACTGCCAAAAAGACACAGAAGCTCTGGAAGCATTGCTTTCTCTGCCATTCTTGCTTCCATGAGCATGGACTCAAGAAAAAGTTCACATCCAGTGCTAATATTGCAACACTGGAACAAAGCAGTAGGCTTTCAGTTCTTTCAGTTGGCTGATGAAAAAATGGCAAGAGCCCCTACTTTAACATTATCATCTATGGGCAATCCTGCTTAAATTTGTGTGAAATATCTAGGAGATGTGGACACTCTGAAATACAACGAAGACATAGCAGTCCTTGACTAGAAAAAAGCTTAACCAGCTGTTAATGAAATTAAATACATGGGTGGATAATGGCCATACATTATGAGAAGCTGAAGGCATGCTTGAAGGTTATATTCTGTCACCAGAGCCAAAAGCAGAATGCTGGTGGGCATGACATTTTCCCTGTCCTTGAACTTCGGGCAAGTCTGAAACAGGCTCTGGCTTTGTTGCCTCTAGAGAAGGGACGGAAGAGCATCTTGGAATTAGTAGTCCTGGGAAGTACTTATTCTCTCCTAACAATTGTTTCAACAAACAAATTAGTAAAAAATAAAATATAACTTTACTTTGGAAAAAAAGACAAGTATTTCCATTTAGAAATATGCCTTCAGTGCCATAGGGGTGCTGCATTTTGCATATCTTGTGACCTCCTCCTGACATTTCACACTTTGGGTGAATACCTTCCCTGCAGAATTGTTCTAAAAAGAGTGAGGGATAACTGCATTTTACCATGCCATGTACTCAGATTTTGTGAGCCTAGACTTCAAGTCCAGATGCATTTCATTCCTGTCCTTCAAACTGCAATATTTTGGTTTATTGAAAGAAAGTATTTATTTCACAACATAGAGAGCATTCCTGGCAAATTTTAGTATGGTGAGAGACCACAATATTCAAACAGGTCAGGCTAATCCAAAATTATTTACTTTTAGCTGTTGTGAACTGAAAAAGCAATTATTGGCTTGATCCTTTTATAAAAAGATAATCTTTTAAGATCATAACATTATAATGTTGCCATCTTAAAATGACTCTTATTAAAGAGTGCAGTAGCAATCCTTGACTTCAAATCTCCTGCTTTTCAAGGAAAACCCTAATATGTAATTATTCACTGAAAAAATACTGTGTCATTTGCCTTTTTTGTCACAGTGTATCTTCTGTTGCTTCCTTGCATGTTTGTCCTCTTGTAAGCAAAGGCTTGCAATGTCGTGAACTTAAAACATCAGTATTTCTTGTAAAGCTATCACTCCTCTTTCAAGTATGTTGTTTCCATGGTGAATGACAGATAAAGAGGTCTGTAGACAACAGCTGAAGAGGAAAATGCAATTGGATTTGGTTTTAATTAAAAAATATTTGTATATAGAATGTAAGTGGATGATGTAGGCCTGTGTGTGCTCGGCTCGGGGAATTTTCTGTTCCTGTATCTGAGCAGCGCAAGTCTCTCAGCACTCAGAAGGCATGTCTACAGTAAACCATGGGAAGTGGAACCATCTGAGCCGACAGACCTGAGCTGAAGTAGTAGAAATCGCATGGCAGAGATGCTTGTTTCCTAAGGCGGAAAATCAAGCATCTGGCTATGAGGGCAACCACCTAACTTAATCTAACCACACCGACAGGGTGAAATTACCACATAGGCACAAGGGAGTGTTGTCACTGAGTTTGCGTTTCACTTCGTATTCTGAAGTTGACGGTGTTAATCACTACACCCAGAAAGGCACAGGAAGCAGGGATTATTACATTGGCAGATTGTTGTTTCTGAGAGAGCTTTGCTGAGGTTGATTGTCCTCAAGTATTGCCCTTTTCTGCAATCGTGCTATGCCAGTCACACCAGTCTTCACTTAGAGCTGTGTGTGTAATTATGACAGACCATGAACATTTGTTTCTTCAGACACTACATGTTCTTATTCTTGAACAAACCTCAACAGATACATTTTACGGAGTCTTTATTTTCCTTTCTCTTTTCCTACCTGTACAGATGCTCCCTGCATGCAGACAGCTTCAAGATGAGACGCTGCTCTGAATGCACCACTGTGACCTTCTTCCTGGCCAAACACTAATCAGATTTTCTCAGTGACCGTGAAGGCACTATGACATTGTTGCTGGAAAAGTTTACAGATGGTACAGATGGACAGAGTGATAAATAATGCTGTGGATCATTTGGTAAACAGGGCACTGTCAAATGGGTTTTATTATAGCCAAAGTCATGCCACTACAATGAGCACTTGGTCGCACTTTCAGAGAGAAGTGGCTGTGAAAAGGGCACTGGGGTCATGGTGGACAACCGTATTCAGTGTAAGCGGTTTGCTTAGCACCGTGACTACGAAAGCTGAGTCGCCAGGATGCGCAAACAAGGGAGAACTTAGAAGCGGTACTGCTGACAAGCACCTGCAAACCGCCATGTCAGCGATACATAGCATATCCAGAGCAGCTGCCAAAAAGGTTTGGTGTGGGAGCCTGCTCTCTAGCGGCTGGAGATTTGCCCAATTTGGTGTTTTAGCTGCAGAAGAGTAAATTCTGCAGTCAAATAAGAGAGAAGGTAATTATACAATAGCATTGACTCTTTAAGTTCACCTCTTTAGCCCAGCCTCTTTAAGGCACATAACAGCAGCAGTTCAGGAATATACGTGGTGCTACAGACACTATCCTATAGGTCACAGCTTAAATGGAGGTAAAAGCTAAAACGGTTGGAAGGTAAGAGCTATCCATAAAATGAGCTGGTGGCCTTATTTCAGTTTAAAAACAAACTTTTTGCTACCTGTAGTATTGCCAGTTTGAACAGAGAGGCTAAGGACTGGTGATCATGATTGACTTTCAGAAGCTGTTGAAGCATCTCATTTCACCAATTCCAAAATAAACCATATAAAATTGAAAAGTGCAGCAGAGTTTGAAATTAATTGAAAACTATTCCTAGAGTTTTTGGCTCATAAGTTATATTGATTACTTAGAAAGTGTCTCATTAAGTGCATTAAATTTCCTACAGAATTTCATAGAAAATATTGAGTACCCTGTAAAAAAGCGACAAGAAGTTTATTGACTGTTTTTGCTTGGTGATGGATTAAATCAAATGCTTAACTGAAGTCTTCTAGTTCACAGTGATTAAATACAAAATACATGAAAAGAACGTTCCTGGGGAGCCGGGAACAAAGACCAGGGACACCACTTAAGTTTTCGGATGTGGGTGGACTTTCAGTCAGATGATGTATGGAAGATTGTGTGGGCATGTGTGTGTTTGTGTGTGTGTTTGTAGCCAAAACATGATATTTTATCAGGCATACCTCCTGCTGGCATTGGTGTGAGCTTGCTTAAAGAAAACCTTGTGTATTTGCCTCTTGGAATTTTGCCATGGAGATATAATCACTTATCAAGCAGAAACCATCTGGTTCATTTCAGTGATATGGTTGACTTGCATCTGCTCTAGTTGGGAAAGAAACACAGGTCCTCGATAAGTCATAGAATCATAGAATGAGTTGGGTTGGAAGGGACCTTTAAAGGACGTCTAGTCCAACCCCTCTACAGTTTTAACTGTTTCATCAGAGCACATGAAAACCCAAGCTTTACCTTTTAGAAAAGAAAGCCGTTTTTATTGCTTTATTGTTGCCTTTAACATCACTGCACACAGGATTGTTCTGATCTAAACTACACTACGGAGAGGTTTTGCACCTGAAAAAAAAAAAAGAGCCTGATGGGCTCTTTGGAGACCTGACTTTACCAGAGAGTTTTTGTGACCATAGCAGACAAATGTGAGTCGAAGTCTATTGAAGATGAACAGAGAGAAAGCTCCATTTCAATGAGGTCCACATACAAAGAGCTTGTAGCTTTCTTCCTTCACTGGGAGAATCTGTTTGTCATGGTCTTACCTTCTAGTATTTCATCACAGTTCTGTAAATTTCCCATACTGTGGTTGATGAGATAAAGCAGTACTATCACATATTGCTCTATTTCTGATTGATACTTAACCTTAGCAACACAATGAAAGATTTCTGTTCCTTTGTGATCCAGAAGGTCTGGTGACCATGAGGCCTCCAGAACACAGGCAAGTACTGGAGGCAAATCTAAGTCTTAATTGCCGGATTTAGTAAAGCTTAAAGCCACTGAGCAGTGAGAACAGTAAGAAAACATTTAAGTCATAACTCAAGAGATTGCTGGAATAAGTGAACTGTCTTTAGTAGCTAGGCAGTAGAGGCATTTATCTCTGTTCTGGCTATGCCAAATGGCTATTTCATGAAAGATGGAGTGCCTGATAGAAATAAACAACCCTGTTGCTAAGTGTTGAGAGACCACAAAATTAAACAGTGCTAGTTATTGGTAAAAATTCTTTAACAGATGGAGGGCAGATAACTAAAACCTAAACAAGTAGATGGCAAAAGAAGAGAAACGTAGAGTAAAAATACTGTAGGGAAGCTAGATAAAGATATTTATTTCAGATACTGTCAAAGGGCACTTTATTACCTATCAGTTTCTATACCATAGCTTCATTCAGTCAAAGGAACTACCTTAAAATGCGTTCCAGTGCCTGGAATGGAGTTTCAGCTCATTTTGAAGAAATGGCCTGGAGCTTTTTTTCACACAGCAGTGTGACAACCATTACCAACACAGAAATTGAAATAAGGATAATACAAATTTTAGTAATGCTATCTTCACATGTTTTCTATAATTATTTTTATTCCCAGATTAATCAGCTGCATTTCACACCAGTACAATGACTTAGAAAAGAAGTCTACTTTTATTCCTACTTCACCTAAAAGTAGCAAGGCTCAAATCACAGAGTATATGCCTAAAGCCAGCTTACAAGCAGCATGCTTTCTATAGTTAAATGGAGCAAATATTGAGCAGAGACCTTGGTGTAGTGTGCTTGCACCCCATGGTGAGGCAACTGCTTTGTTTTATGACAGTGCTTCATAGTGATTCTAACCCCAGCACAGGAACTGGAAGAGGAACATCCTCAAAACAAGCAAAGCTTCTGAAGTTGCTGTAGCAGCCTGTTAGGGTGCTGATGGTGAACACTTGGGGAGGGAAAACCCCCTCTCATCATCTAGTAATTTATATGGAAAGACCACAGAATCACAGAATCATAGAATCATGAAGCAGGGTTTGATTGAGGTTGGAAAGCACATGGGGAGGACACCTGGTCCAACTCCCCTGCTTAAGCAGGACCACCTTGAGTCAAATGCCATGGACAATGTACAGATGGTTTTTGAGTATGTCCAAGATCTCCAAGACTGCACAACCACTCTGGGCAACCTGTGCCAGTGTTCAGTCACTCTCACTGGGAAAGAAAACGTGTTTCCTGATGTTCAGAGGGAATCTCCTGTGTTTCAGTTTGTGCCCATTGCTTATGGTCCTGTCAGTGGGCATCACTAGAAAAAGGCAGGCTCCATCTTCTTTGCACCCTCCTTTCAGGTATTTTTATACATGAATGAGATTTCCCTAAGCCTTCTCTAGGCTAAATACTCCTAGCTACCTCAGCCTTTCCTCATGGGAGAGATGCTCCAGTCTCATAATCATCTTTGTGACCATTTGTTGGACTCTCTCCAGTGTGTCCATGTCTCTCTTGTACTGGGACAGGAAACAGTGCTCCATGGGTGGGCTCAACAGTGCTGCAAAAAGGGTAAGGAAAATAGAATAGGAATTGAATTGAACAGAGTAGGGAAGAGAATAGAGTTGGGCACACCCAACTTTATCTGTAGTATGTAAAAAGACTGGCTCCTTGTAGTTGAAAGGTAGTACCTGTTCTTTGCTACCGACCATGTCTATGCTCAGGGTAAGTCAATCCCTCTAAAAAGTAGGTTGAGTGACAAAACCTTCCAATTTTGTATCCATGCTATCAAAACTCAAAAATATTTGTTTGAGACTCAATTTTGTCCCCAGGGTTTTTTTTGTAAGTGTAGCATAGAATCATAGACTCACCTGGGTTGGAAGAGACCCTTTAGATCATTGAGTCCAACCACAGCCTAATCCTGACTAGTCCACCTCTAGATCATGTCCTTAAGGACCTCATCTACACGCCTTTTAAATACCTCCAGGGATGGTGACTCCACTACCTCCCTGGGCAGCCTGTTCCAATGTTAGACAGCCCTTTCAGTAAAGAAATTCTTCGTGATATCTAACCTAAATCTCCCCTGGTGCAATTTCAAGCCATTCTCTCTCGTGCTATTGCTTGTCACCCAAGAGAAAAGACCAACCCTGACATCTCTGCAACCACCTTGCAGCTAGTTGTAGAGAGCAATAAGGTCTCCCTCAGCCGTTCCTCACAGGACTTGTGCTCAAGACCCTTCACCAGCTTCACTGCCCTCCTCTGGACATGCTCCAGCATCTCAAAGTCCTTCCTGTAGGACCAAAATTGAACACAGTACTCCAGATGCAGCCTCACCAGAGCTCAGTGTAACAGAGCATATCTCTGTGCATCTTTCAGGAGAGGTGTGAATAGGGCTGTCTAATCAAACCAGGAAATGTCTCCCTGTGCAGTCACCACACAGCTCCACCAAAGAGCTGGAGCAGTCCAAACCTTCCCATTGGTGATAGGATAGCCCTGCACACACCCTACCACAGCTGTTTCCTTGTGACAATGACAGTCCTTGAGACTGGAATCAACTGAAAGCCAAAGAGCTGTCAAATGCAATAGAGTTGTTAGCTGATACTCTAAATGCCAGTGAGAACCAAAACCAATTTCATAATTACAGTTTATTTTGCTTCCTTTCACTTTGTTACTATTAAATTAACTTTACAAATTTCTTCAGAGGCTTCTCATCAATTTCTTCTGACGTGAAATAAAAATCTATCCAATTTTCTCTCCCTAGGGATGAGATTTGCAATCAATATTTAAAACATCACCTGTTTTAGCACTTGTAATTTTTTGATTAGCCAGGAATACTCTGAGCAGCATTCTACTTGAAATCTACTATAACATTTCACGTTCGGATCTAAAACAGAATTTCTCATGCGTCTGCACAAAGAATAATTATCCTTTTAATGCCATTAACAAAGTCATTTTATAGTATTAAATTCCAGCAGAGCCATCTGAAATGATCAGGGATTTATTCAGTCTCTCAGTGACAATAATGGTGTTATGTTTGGTTTGAATATTATCAGTAGCATAATTTATGTGTAAATAGCTTTTCCATTTTACAAGACATTGAATAAGATAAACAGAAAGGGTCCATAAAAAACACAAAGAAAAGATCAAGTGATTATACTACTGTAAAATCTTGTTACAGTGCTGAATAATGTGATTTAATTCTCCCCTTTTCAGAAACTCCCATGATCTCCTTCATACATAATAGCTTCAGACATTTCAAACCTTCTGTAGCACTTATTAGACAAAAAATGTGTTGGGAAAATTATGCCTGAGATTCTGAAACTCTTGAAGCAGTGAGAAAGCAGAGATAAAGAGATTGAGGGAGGAGCTGTGTAAGCAAAACCTGCAGTAGCATCCCCAGCAAGTACAGGCTCAGCTGTTGGGGAGCTCACTTGACACAGCTGTGCACAGTGCTATATGCTCAAGAGGATGAGCATGAAGAGAAAGCCTCTGCCAAAATTTTGAGGTCTCTCAGGAAAACTACCAAGTCAGTGTCCCAGCTCACTCCACTCATCAGTCTGGGAAGTAATGGAGGATGAAGAGACGTCCAGAGCAAATAAGGAACTGAGGTCTCACTATGCAGGTCTGTGCCCAAAGCCCATCTCCACTCAAGTTGTTGAGGACAGAGACTGTTCATCCCTCACATTTTTCAGTCTATTCCATGCAATGGAATGTACTAAATTTGCACAGACGTATTAGGAAAAAAGATAGAAAATAATCAGAATAGACAGGTAGGGGTTAAAAGGGACCTCTGGAGATCATCTAGTCCAAACCCCTTGCTAAAGCAGGATCATCTAGAGCAGGTTGCACAGGATCTTGTCCAGGCAGGAGAAGGAGACTCCACAACCTCTCTGGGCAGCCTGTCCCAGTGCCCTGTCACCCTCTCAGTAAACAAGTTTTTCCTCATGTTCAGACAGAAGTTCCTGTGTTCCCATTTGTTTCCACCACCCTGAGAAGAGTCTGACCCCTTCCTTTCAACATCCAACCTTTAGATATTTATAAGCATTAATCAGATCCCCTCTCAGTCTTCTCCAGGCTAAACAGACACAGCTTTCTTAGCCTTTCCTCATACAGGACATGCTCCAGTCTCCTGATCATCTTTGTAGCCCTCCACTGGACTCCCTCCAATAGTTCCCTGTGTTTCCTGAACTGGGTAGCTCAGAACTGGACACAGTACTCCAGATGTGGCCTCACCAGAGCAGAGTAGAGGGGAGTATGACCTCCCTCGACCTGCTGGCCATACTCTTCCTCTTGCACCCCAGGACACCATCAGCCACCTTGTCCACAAGGGCACACTGCTGGCTCATAGTTTCTTGTCCTCCAAGACTCCCAGGTCCTTCTCTGTAGTGCTGGTTCTCAATAGGTCAGCCCCTAACCTGTACTGGTGCTTGGTAGGACCCTACTCTTGACCTTGTTGAATTTCCTTAATTTCCTCTAAGTTCAACTCTCTAGTCTGTCCAGGTCTCACTGAATAGCAGCATGAAACCATTCATTTTATGGACAAAATGTTCCTTTCAGAATATTGTTAAGATTTCATAACAACTTTAGTCCCTGCCATCATCAGAAATCCCACTGGCTATTTGTTGTGGGCTTCATGGCCCCATGCTTTGGAGCTATGGGATGTTGCTGAGAAGGACAGATTAGAGGGAGCAGCGAGGGAAGCACAGAGTCCTACTGCTGCTTGTGGTGTGGGAAGGAAGGATGAAACCCAGCCAATAGAAATCCATATTTCCCAGTTCTGGCAATTAACAGGAGAATGGAGGAATGACTCAGTGATCATAAATCCATGAATTTCTCACCCTGTTGTGTCCAGCAAAGACTTTTATTAATGGTTGCTTTGAAGAACTTGTATTTTCTTCATATATCCAAGTGATTTATAAGCTTTTCTTTAGCTATGGAGACTTGGATTAAAGTTATGCAGACAAATTGTGAAGCATATATGAATTTCAGAAGATGCTAGCAGCAAAAAACACTTTATAAATCATCAAGTGCTTGATTAATGACTCCTAGCAGGCTTTTGAACATAAAAATACAGTAGGAAAATACATAAAATGTTGTAGACCAACAAGGTGAGATTTAGAAAAAAACCATGCATCAAGATGCCAGCCTACAGGCAGAGACTCAGCGTTCTCAGTGCCCGTGGCAGCAACCCTGGAAAAGTGGTTTGGTTAGGTTGATTGCTTCCTGCAGAGTGTTTCCAGTTCCTCATGCCAAAATATGATTTAAATAAACGGTTTATTTTCCATCATATCTTTTTTTGTTGTTTTCTTAACACACAATTTTTGTGGTTATTAGAAAAGAAATACCATCAAGTTATTTAAATGCAGAGGTATTAAATGTAAGATCTTGGACTTCCCTTTCAACAATTCTTTTGATACTGGATATAGTTACTTAAACATCAGGGCCTCATAAAATTACACACACATGACTGGGTATATGGTACAGAGAGGATACAATGATGTCACTGAAAGATGCCATATGGAGGATACCTACAGACAAGTTGTGAAGTGAAAGCTATAAAAAGAAATTTACAATAATAGATATTAACATCTTTACACCAAAACATTTATGACCCTATATCCCAGTTTTTGTCCATCACTGGTGTAATGATGAAGATGTGGCAATGCAGTCCTGGACAGATTCAGAATTAACACAGCACCACTCACAAACTCCTCTATAAGCCTGAGTGATCTAAATGCCTGTTCAGCAAAATGATGGAGCTTAATAGTAGTCTGTGGTAGTTACACTCTCTGCATGTTTATGACATTTTAAAAGTAGGTTTAAGGTACTAACTTGCATCATATAAAAATTATGACGATAAAGCCAGGCTGTTGTAAAGAACACTTTGAGTTATGATATCTGAGCCAGATTTTTAACAAGCTGCTTCTAATTTACCTGGAGTTCATAAGTGAAATCCTGCTGCTTCTCTGCATGCCACACTACCCTTCCTCCATGCCATTGCAGAGTAAAGACAGGAGGCAAAAGACCACTTTGCTCTGTTATTGTAACTGACTGGTCCTTCTCATTACCAGTCCTTTTCATTTTTCTAAAGAGAAACAATGAAAATATTACATTATTGAGAAATTTAGCAACTATTGGATTAAAGAACAAATTAGCAAATATTTCTTGACATTTCTAAGCCAGGGAACAGCTCCCAAGACACCTGAATTAGATCAATAGAGTAGTATTGAATTAAATCAACAGACTAGTGCATGCTTATTAGCAAGTCCTGAATGACTCCCTGAATGGATGATTGTAGCTGTTAATGTACAGTGATTTCAGAATACAAAATATTTAACAAATTAAATCTTAATGCACCTCTCTAAAAGCAGGGATTTGCTTCAGAAAAATTATAAATGCTAGTATGGCTATTTTGCAGTTAACTATTTGTAGTCAACTTGTCTACAGGCTTTTTTGCAGGCTTTGGTATCAGAGGATAATTTGTACACTAATTTGCTACTTTATTTGTGCCTTTGTCGTATCATAAATTCAAAGTAGCCTTCACTAGTACATAAAGAATCAAATTACAATTATCCTGAAAAATTAGCAATGTCTCAAATCCATCACAAAACAAGTCTGGCTAGCTACTCACCAAGGAAATTAGGGAGAACATGCAACAGATTAACAGGTATGTAAACTGAGAAGTGACAACACCCATTATTATGAATACTTTGATTTGACATTTTGAACATTTATATCTTAAAATTTCCTTTGGGAAATTATTTAGTTGTACTGAGCAGAATGTGCTAAAACCATGAAATACCTTGTCATATTTTCAAATTAAAGGTAATTTTTAAAAGAATTTACTGTAGGCAGACATATGCTGCATACATCTGTGCATTGGAGAATCTAATGCCATTTGTGCTTTTAAACTGAATCCAATGTTTGTTTACCAAAGGCAGGTCAAAATTGAGAGCACCAACATCTACCCCAAGCTTGCGTTACTCTCCCATGCCCAAGGAGGTAGAAAGGGCTTAACACATTCACAATTTACTTTTAAATTGTTGAATTGTGCTGCCTCACAGAAAACACAGTCTCAGTGTATTTTTTTTTTCTACTGTGTATTTTAAGGTATATTCTGACAAATTTAGTATCATTATAGCCAGTCTCTCCCAAATTGTTATGAAGTGTGTTAAAAAGAGGCATTTAAGTCTAGAAAAGAAGACTAGGCTGCTTTCTTCTGCTTATTAATGCAGATAAGATAATAGTACTGGCACACCCATATTGACAAGGTTCCTGTCATTGTGCACAGTCAATCAATGGGACCTCTTTGTGCTCAGTGCCTCTGCAGAGGTGCCTCCAAAAAGCAGATGTAGGCACCAGGCTTTGGGAGGCAATTTTAAAGTGCAAACCTATAGCTACATTACCATCAGGACCCTACGGGAAATATGGTTATTTTTCCAATCTGTTAGTTCACTACCTGTTAGAGAAATGGAAAAGCCAGGTTTAAAACCTGGCACCTTTTGGTGTTTGGAGGCTAGAGGGAAGGGCTGTGCCCTCCGCTGAGCTGGGGAAGTCTCTCTGCAGGGGTATGTAATGTTCCCGTTACCAAAGCAGAGGGGCTGGAGCAGCTCAGCCAGCCACGATCCAGCAACAAACTGTCCTTGTAGAAATGTCAGAGAGAAAACCATGCTGAGAAGTGAAGCTACAGCAGCTTTACCCTCCCACAGATTAATACCACTACATATGGTACATGATTTTGTCACCCTACAAGAAAAGGCTGCCCAGATGCTTCCCTTCATCCCCAGTTAATCCGGAAGGTCCGTATGTGTCTCTAGGCAACCATTTCCATTACTCCACATATCGCTCATGCAGGACTTTGTAAAACCATCCAGGAACATCTCAGAATTAGCTGGGATACATAGTTTGTGAAGACTCTACAAATGGGTGGATAGGTAAATCTCAAACATTTGTGCTGCATACAATTGCACTTATATTAAGGGAAATACTTTAACTCAGCTGATGCAGCTGAATGCGTAATTAGTCTTATCTGGAAGCTATAGAGTTGCTAAATGCACCTTGGGCTTTTTCCTTTGTCTCCTTGGTAAATGGGAATTAGTTATATATAACAAAAGTGTTCAAGTAATAAAAGTATCATGAAGGACTCGAAGCTTCTGAGCTCTGAAGAGGTAAGGAATTGTGATGGAAGATGAAGATCAAAATAAGATTTGGGAAGAGCCTTAGCTGGCACTTCTTTAGATTTTCATCATTTGAGGCAGCTGCTCTGTGGCAAGGAGTGAATTGTTCTATCTTTAGTGCTCGGTGGCATGTTTTGGGAGATGGGTGTGACTTTACAGATTTCCTTTTGATCACATACAATTTCCAAAAAATTGTGCTGAATTAAATATAACACAGATTAAATATTGTAGTAAAAGTTTGTCATCACTTGTTTCTAACTGACTTGATCCTATGTGTACCCCACCTTATGAACAGAATACTCACTTGCACTAGAAGCACCAGAAATGAAAGTTCTTTGTGTGTATGTGTAGAATAAGAGGGGAAAAACTGTGGGATTCAGAAGCACATGCCCTGTTCAAATGTCTCCTGCTGGTATCACATGTGACATGCATGTCATCACTAAACAGCTCCAACATGCAATATTCAGTTTTAATGGCCAGTGAGGGAAAGTCACACATAGCCCAGGTAAGGATAATTAACAAAGGCAACAGGAATGGATCTTTTATTATTATGATTGCTACTCCAGTGATTTAATCATTTTTCTACTATGTACAGCGTGAAGCCTAATGATTTTGGAGAAGGCCTCATCTCATGAGATTGCAAACCAAGAGCCTTTGTAACCTGGTCAGAAATTTAAGATGGGCACCATGCTAATTACAGATACCATTATATAGACTTTCCTTTTGTGCATTATAAGAATTTATGTTTTCTGTACATGGCATGTCAATGGATATTACTTCTTCAGAAGGCTCTTGTTGTGATATACATATCTTGCTTTTTTGAGCAAAAACCAACTTACAATCAAGGCAAAATTGTGTTCAATGCATGTTTCACAAGATGTATAAAATGAAACCTTTCTAAGGTTTTTTTCTGCTTTCACACAATTCAAGGGATCGAGCAACATATTACAATGAAGGCTGGAAAGAGGTCACAATACTTAAGAAGCACAACTTAAAAATACATGTCTTTCTTTCTTGGAGATACTAGTAAGATCACAGCAAAATTCCTTCAGTTTAAGTTTCGTACTACAAAAACTCTACATGAAATACCAAGCGATATGCTGCTCTTATACTGAGAGAAACTTTTTTTCTTTGGAAAGTCAACAAATACCTTTGATGTCAAGGTGGTTTTGTTAAGTTCACGAGCAAAAAAAGTTGGAATTACACTGGAGAGTCTTATAACTTATGGAAAAAAAGAGCTGTAAAATTGGAGCTCTAAATAAATGTAAATGAATATTTGATAGGTAAAATATGCCCTTGCTCTCATCTTCTTTAATTTCAAAGTTATTCTTAAGGTAAGTCGTGCATTCATGGAAGTTAGGTAAAATTCAGATCCAATTCATGAATCTTCAAGAGCAAAAAAGGAGGTTATACCAAAATGTGAAACTTGGAACCTCATATTTTTTTCATCTATGTTAGGTATCCCATTCATAGGTATTGTTACTCTGGGTCAAGCCTACCTACTTCAATAACATAGATGATAATTGCCTCCTGGCAACTGTTTCAAACATACCCAGTAGTATTTTGACAAATCCTTTTGTTCTTTAGTATCTAGGTTTGGTTTGGTTTGGTTTTTTTTTCCCAGGGTTACTCCTCTGATTTTGTGAGAATTCTACGCTTCATATAAATGTGAGAGCAGAAGCCTGTTCTTTACATCTACACTTAGTTTACTTAGTTAAGGTGTGCTGTTTCACCTGAGGTATGGAGTAATCAGGCAAACTTCATGTACCATCAAACAGAAAGAAACAGCTGAGTATGGCAGGTAAGGCTTATCTTTTTGAAAATCTCTTCTCAAATTCCTCTGAACTATTCTAAAGACCACCAATATCCATCACTCCCAGAAGATATAAATATGACTTGCAGCCTTTCTCACGCATCCTTCCTTCTGAATCAGACAGAGAGCAATGGGAAGGTTGCCCAGTGCCTGGAACAATAACATTTTACTTTTATGCTCTGATATTTACCACAGCCATTCCTTCTGGCCCTTTCTTTCTTCACAAGATGTAGTAAGAAGACCACAAATATTTTGTTAGGAAGAATAGGCTTGTGTCCTTAAAACTCAGAAGAAAAAGACTGGCTTTTAGTCATTGGCCAGGTTGTAAGTGGTGAGCCACACCAGACGGTCTTTGTTTTGAGCTCTTCAAACACACCAGGCTTTGGTGATGTTGATTTGGCACGAAGAAGCCGATAGCCAGCTTATCACTCCATGCAGGACAGGGAGGAGGGTGTTACAGCACAGCTGTCTAGGTGCTATGTAGCATGCGGGATATATGGGTCACCATTAATCATCTACTGAAATATGGTCAGCTCTTTGGAAAGAACACTGTCTCTAAAGTATAACAGCAACAACACTTGAAATTACTGTGCCAGTTGGTGCTGAAGCCATAAAATTCATGCATGATTGAATCTCCACAGTGAAGATAAACAAGAAAGGCTGCACAGACTATCCTCTTGCTTGTTAGCTTTTTGTATTGGGAAAATAACAGGAAGAATATTTTTATAGCTGTCCATAAGTTTGCTTATCCAGCATTAAAAAACATTCCTCTCAGAAGCTAGATTTTGATGATGAAAATTAACTGCTGTGGCTGCTGTGTTTCTGTACTACCTAATGATATCATTAATGCCTACATTTTGTCTTTTCAGAGTTATGCCCTGATAGAGACATAAGAAAGCTATTTTCATTGCTGTTTAGTGCAGTTAAGGGAAAAAGAATATCAGTTTCTGCTCTGCTTAATGCAAATGAAATGCTCATTCTGAGCATAATGTCAACTATAGATCAAGTGTTTGCTGGCAGCACTGAAAAAAAAGCAGCCAGTGTAGGAAAACCATCAGATTTAATCCATCATATTTAAGGGACATAATGAATGTAAGGGACATAATGAAGACAGGACTTGGTGAACTGACAATACATAATCCTCTATCCAAGCATGCCTAAAACAAACAGATCCAATATCCAACTGGTGAGAAACAATTCACCCCTTGATAGTGGAGGCAGCAGAGATCAGTAAAACAGCCATTTATTGAGAATGTTGAGAAAAGGATTTCTAGGAACAAGAGGAATTGGACAGCAGTGGTGCTTGAAGCAACAGGAAAGACAACCGAGACTGGAGACACTGAAGAAAACTGGAGGCAGCGTCTGCAGGAGGTGTTATCTAAGGGCAGAATCTGATGTCAGTGATTCCTACAGTGAGGTGATGCTTATTAGCAGGTGAAGATGCAACTGAAGATTGTGGGAGAGCTCAGATAGGGCTTTCAGAGTGATGGAGGAGAGGAGAGGGTGCATGGGCAACCCCAAACTTGCTGACCACCAACATGGGTTTCCTGAACATTGATGCATAACATCCGCAAAAAGATGTTAATATAATTATTTGGCATTCAGCAAACAAAATACTGTATCACCTTGCTGTCATGCAGAAACAGTATTTGAGGAAATACTATTAATAAAAAATAGCTTTCTTTTTTATTATTATTTTATTAAAACCTAGCCCATTTAGACAACCTAGTGCCGCTAAAACATTAAAGACAGAAAGACTGAAATTAAGCTGTCTTTACGTAACTAAAATCTTTCTAGTAAAGGTCCAGTCCTTTACCTGTTTTAGAAGATGCTTTTGAAGTAACCAATTCCAGGCATTAGTGAACATGCTTACAGAATAAGATTCTCCTAAAGGTGAATAAATGTAGAGTTCAAATTAGTGTACCAGGATAACTTGAAAATAAAATCCCTACCCTTCAGAAGGACAATAATTCAGTCTCCATTATCTTAAAATGTTATAGAAGACCTTTACCTTCTGTGTTGAACAAAAGGTAACATCTGGTTATAATATTTGCACACCTGAATCATTCAATCAAAAAAAGCCAGCTTTTAACTTTTGTGTTTAGTAATATGACCAAAAGAATAAAATAGAGGGTAATTTCTGAATCCTGCTGCCTGATTGGAAACCATGAACAACAGATCAGAACTGAGAAGGTGATTTTGTGTTGCAAGGTAAATGATGAGAGCAGTTACAGGAAAAAGCTGCTTTGTTTATTGTTACATCCTTCAAAGAAGCCAAGACATTACCATTAATAGACACAACTGCAACAATCAAATATTCTTATTTTATATTAAAAGGAATAATAAGAATTTTCATTTGGAGTTAATAATTTTTATATTCCTTGAAAATCATGTTGCATTTTCACAGATTTTTAAAAAATAACATTGTTTGCTGAAAAACAAACATTGCAATTGACATAAAAGATTCATTATTTCACAAACCCCTAGTGTAAAACCAATAATGAAAGAAAAGGTTACTCAGGAACTTACTTTAAGAGTACTCTGCAACTTTAATTTCATTAATAATTACAGTAAAGTTAAAGGCATTGATAATGTATTTAAAACTTATTCCTAGGAAAATTTCCATGTAGAAGTGAAAACAGATTAAAGTAATAAAGCTTGGAATGTGGCCAAATTTGATGTCCAAGGAAGTCAGTAAAAAGAGGGCTGCCATGCAGTGATACTTCACAGACATAGTCTCCTAGCACGTACAGATTCTAAAGTAGAAATGATGTAATTGAATTTAATAGTCCTTGACAAATTGTTCCTCCATTGATATGTCTTGTTTTTAATTTGGTCAGGGTCTGAAATTCACAAAATGACCCACAGCTTGTATCTTCCATGGAAAATGCTGTGTTTTCAGCCTGTTGCCTGGTATTTTCATTTGAGGTTACTTAGCTCATATATGATAATGGACAAAACCCAATTGTTCCCTAGTCATATTCATCACACTACATGTGGCTTGTAGACCTGTGTCATGTGTCCTCTCAAGTGTCTTAACAGGTGTCCCGTTCCGGAATAGCCCGGTCAGGGGAGATTCTTTTATAATTCCCAGAGTGAGATTAAGACACAAACGAGGTCAAATGCCGCATCATAAGGAAGTTTAATTATTACAGCAAAATTGATGAAAGGTGCTAGAAAGAGAGAGAGAGAAGGAAAAATAGAAGAGAAAGAAAGGTAAAGAGTTTAAAGTTACAGGAAAGTTATAGTTACCACCACGGGTTCCAGCAACGTCTCGCTGGATCCACTCGACTTCACTTCATGTCAGGTGGGGGGAAGTCCCACTGAATGTTTAGTTGTTCGACTTTTTACAGAGGAGAGGTGTTTGGAATTCGTAACACCTATACATATACATGACCCGTCCCGCTTCGTATTAAAATGAGTTCCAAGAAGTGATTTCCATAAACTCCTCCCAAATGCGTCTGCGCACTGGGTCATGGTGGTGGTCATTGGGGGTCGTGGGGATGAAGGCCTGTAGTCATCGTCAGCTAAACTTTTCACCCCTCTCTCTTGACGCATGCGTAGTCATCGGTATCCCAGGTGGACATTGTCACTTTAAGAGGTATCTTGTCTTTATCGGTTGGTTTCTCCATGTGCCAGGTGGTCCTTCATAAATTGCATCAAAGTTTCAGTCTTTGGAATGCTTATCAGTCAGAGACAGACATCTATTGAAGGATTTACAGAGTTTTGGATACTTTCAGAGACAATTAAACACTTTGCCTGAATTTAGGACCAATGAGGCAAGCAAGGAATTCATGAGCAGATAAGAAGTTGGTGAGACCAATGGGGGGGACTGGAAGTCGTCAAAGAAGTCATTTTATTTTCACAGAGCACAGAGTCCTTGAGTGCATAATTTACTCAAAATATGGTGTTAGACTCAAACTTATGTCCCAATTGATGTTTCTTCTTTATCAGTGAGGCAGAGTCGTTCAAGCGAAGCATTGTTTATGTGAGGTCACTTCTATGGCACTTCAAACCATCCTGTTAACAAGTCTTCCTTAACCCTTTACAAGCATCTTACTTGCAAGTCCCCTTTATCACAAATAGCAGTAATCAATATTTTGGCAATGTTGAGACATAAATCACTGGTACAGGCATTCGTTGAGGGACACAGTACATCACAACAGGACTGAGGAATTCCTGCCTCTAATCATCCCTTGTGAATGGCAAATACTAGAATACAAACATCATGTTTGGTTGGTGACGGTCTGAGACTGCGCTCGTATGGATTGAGATTAGTCAGCACTGTTCACCATCAGCTATGACTCACAGTTGCTGAGAGTAAGTAGGAAAAATCTTAATTAGTTGAGGAGCTGTGCCACTGCCAGACCCTAATTTTCAACCCCTCAAAGTTTCACAAGAACTGATCAAGAACAGGAAAAGTGGGAGAGAAAAGAACTACAGTGTTTGTTGCTAAACAGAGGAATGGCTGGACAGAGGCTACCATATGATAGGGAATTAACTTCCTTCTTCTGTCTGTTAGGTACTAATAAAAATAAGGGGGTTCAGGACTTATTTGCCTATCTGGCAGGTTGAAGGACAGGTTGCCTATCCCAGAACACCAGTAGTCAAGCTTCATCAATTTTATATTACACTCCAAAATATCAGTTGGGAGCTTCAAGTAGTACCAAACTTCATATCTAACTTACTTCTGTGCTGCAGCATATTGCCAGTGTGATTCCACACACTCTTTCTCACCTATAAGCCACCTGGGGCAAAATTCAAAATAAACCTTAAGGCAGTTACCAGATACACTCAAGTAGCATCCTTTTTTTTTTTTCCAGAGTTTGCCAATAAAAATTAGAGCAGGGCACATTAGGTGGATCTCTTCTCAGCTACTTAGAATGTGCTGCTTGTTTTTAGATGGGTAATTATTATGCCATATACCTATTACCAGTGCAGTTGTTGCATCTTTCTCACCTGTCATGAAGGCCAAAATGTTGTGTCTCAGAATATCCTCCCTTACACAATGAAGGCAAGTATTCTCAGAAGCTTGTTCAGTCCTCCAAGAGAGTTCACCAAAGCTTACATTTCTAAGGCTGAAGGAAACAAAACCTGTACCCCTTTAATTAAGACTTAAGGCTTTTATTGACTGGCCTCCGAGATATGATTGCACTGGGCTGATGGGGATATCCTGGGGAAAGACTCCCAGTGCGCCAGATGCACTGCATCTCCAATGTTACCTTAAATATTGCTGCTGCTGCCATTTAATCTAAAGGTCAGATAATACCCAGGGTATTCCAAATGTAAAATTGCTGTTTGCTGTCTCCAATATAAATTTAACAGGTTACAGTACAACAAACATGACAGTAGTTTGGCAGTAGACTGAAAATAAGTCTGGAAATGGTCACGTTAGTTTTTTTGGTAGGGATCTGAGCTTTGCAGTTTCCCATTCAGTGCTCATAATTTTTATTTTGAAGAATACTGTGAAATATCTCTATCTGCCATCTGAAGGTCATGTCTTTCCACCGCTAATAACTTGCAATATTTCTGGCATCTTCTTATCAGGAGACTTTATTATTACAGAGTAGCTGGAATATAGTTTCCGGGAAGGAGGCAGAAATATGTTTATTTTCCCATTTCCTTTGCAATAAATTGACAAGGTCAATTCAAGAAGAATAAACAAACAAATAAATAGGAAAAAAACAAAACCAAACTGTCATAATTTAGTCTCAGTGATTACTGAAAAAGATAAGGAAACTAACTCTTAGACCAAGAGAACAAAGGAAGGAAAGTATATGTTGCTTTGTGAAGTTAGGCAGTAGCTTATGGAAACTGGATGAAGCATTCAAGGAGATAATTAAACAGAAAGATACATGGCGCAGAAGGTTGCCATTTATTGATAAGTAATTACGGCTTTGGCTGCTTGACAGGTTGTCTATAGGGAAGAAGTTTGCTAGGAGCATACAAAACTGGAAGTAAAAATGTATAAAGAAAATTATTAGCCTCATCTATTTTTCGAATACATAATATATTTATTATGGACACATTTCTGAATTGTTTGCAGAATTTGGGCTCCTCACCATAAGAAGGACATTGAGATCCTTGAGTGAGTCCAGAGAAGGTCAACCAGGCTGGTGAAGGGGCTGGAGGGCAAATCATATGAGGAACGGCTCAGGGAGCAGGGGCTGTCTAGCTTGGAGAAGAGGAGGCTGAGGGGAGACCTTATCACCACCTACAACTACCTGAAGGGAGGTTGCGGAGAGGTGGGTGATGGTCTCTTCAGCCAGGTGACAGGAGGTAGGACAAGGGGAAATGACACGAAACTGTGCCAGGGCAGGTTCAGATTAGATGTTAGAAAAAAAATTTTACTGAAAGAGTTGTGAGGGCCTGGAACAGGCTGCCCAGGGAGGGGGTTGAGTCACCTTCCCTGGATGTGTTCAGAAAAGAGTAGATGAGGTACTTAAGGATATGCTTTAGTTTAGGATGGGATTGGTTGGACTTGATGATCTTCAAAGGTCTTTTCCAACCTTGTGATTCTGTGATTCTGTAATTGGTATCTTGGTGATAGATACCTGCTTTTAAAATAACTAAGTTGTTTTAATTTCACTTGACAAAGGTTCTTTGTTTGGTGACACAACTGCACCTGCCACTGGGTCAAGGCTGTAGCTTCCATAAACTGCAAGATGGAGAGATGCAGATTTAACTGATCCCAGCATAGGCTACAAATTATCTGCATGCCATTTTTCAGAAGATATTTTACTTCTTTATGGCAAAATGAAGAAAATAATAGTATCCATTCTATCTATCTTACCTATTTTGATCATAAACTCTTCATATCAAGGGACTGACACTCAGTATTGCCATCCTGAGTCTGCAGAAAAAAAACCCTGGGCCATCACTTCCATAATGGCTTTTTGAGGTACAACTGCAGGACATTAGTTAGCAGGTAAAGGGCTGCCTTGTTTATCCTTATCTCTAAAATATCAGTGGTGGAGTTTCCACCTTCTTTTTTTTAAGGAGTATGCCAGTAATCCCAGGAGAGTAAAAAGGATGAAGGAGGAAAAAGTCCAGTCCCAAAGCCAGGCTATGGCACAGATGACGACGGGTATGTTTTCTCATAAAAGGACTGTAGTGCTGCCCAAATAAGCTTCCCCAAATAAGCTGAACCCTGGCAAGCTCACATCCCAGAACAGCAGCCCTCACAGTTTCTTGTATTTTTCCTGCTTGCTGAGCAGAGAAATTGAGAGAGAAAAGGTTTTAGTCCTGTTTTGAGTTCAGAGAAAGGGAGTTGGTGGAAGGGTAGGAAAAGTGATTATCTACAAAGTCCCAAAAGCATTCATCAAAGCAAGGCATCATTCTCATTCTGTTCTTAATGCTCTAATGCTTCATTTATGGATATAATTCTTATTTCCCAGGTCTGTCCTCTCTCCACCTATCAGAATTCAGTCTCGTGTCCAAAGAAATTATTTTTCTCCAGAAAAAAATGCCTATATAGCATAGCAAGCACTTTTGAGACTTTGTTTGAAGTAAAAAGGTAATAAATTCTAATAATACAGCTTGCCATTATTTGGAACTTCATAGCATCAGCATTTTGGGGAAAATGTGTTGATGAACACTGCATATATACATTTAGTCAAACTTATTACTGGCCAAGCTATAAATGCACTTTAAGTTTGTGCAAAGTTGTAAAGTTTGTCGAAAAACTGGTCTTTGAAATGATTTGTGCACTTCAGAGAGCAAATATTGAGTGAGGACCCCCAGTGTTTGCAGAGGTGGTACAGTGAAAGAACTTTGGGCCCTTCCAGGTGGAAAAATGTGGCTTGGCTGCCTGCCAGATTTATGCTAGCCTCTTTCTCCTGGGAGAATATTATTTTTTTTAATTTCTGCCACCTGCAAGAAGCTGGCTCTTTCCAAAAATAAACCATTCACTCTATAAAGACATTGTAGGAGCCTCACAGATCAGCTTTCTCAAGGGAACGCTCCCAACTCTACCTTTGCTTTGGAAGAGAAACTATCCATAACTCAGTGCACACTGATTTAAGACTTCAAGGGCCAGCATCCCTATTGTTCAGTATGTGCACATTACTGCTTTGAATTTATGGCACTGATGTCAACATTTGTTGTTTTGGTTTCACTGTTTCTTTCCCACAAAGGCCACAAGGCTTCAGACTAGGGTGCTGGTCTTTGGGATTCCTGCCAAAGGACTTTGGGTGAATCTGACAGACCTCTCAGCCATCCAAATGACAAGAGAAAACAGGTTGGCAACACTTCACTTATCCTTTTAAAATTACAGATCATTTTTGATATTGCCATTTTGATATTTTCAAAGATCTAAAGAAGACTTGGAGAAATCTTGTCTGATAGAAGTGCTGTATAAATAGAAGGTTTCAATGGGCACATGAAGAAACAGGGAAATGAGGTGAGGTTTGAATGGTCTTGGGCTCAGCAACACTAAACTGAGAAGAAAGCGGCTGAAGGAGCTAAAGAAGAGAACAAAACTCCTGTGGGACAGAAAGGGGAACACTGAATGGAACAATGTAACTGAATCAACAGTGCAAGAAGGGTAAAATGGGAAGGACTGAGCAGAGGATCTCAGCTGAGCTCTTCCCTATAGGTAGAAATGAACAGGTTTACTAAAAATTTTGCATAAAATTAGCACCTTGGGAGAAAGGAGATAGACTAAGGAGAACCAAATTTACATTTCTTCTAATTAACATTTATTTCCCAGCTCTCCAGCTAAGCTGTGGCTCCGTATTCATTGATTAACACCTTCGGGAGGACAAATCAGCTAAATCTCAGAGTTTTGTGAAGATAAGCACTCCTTGATATTGATAAAGCCCATGACTAGAATCAGCTTCTCAGTGGGAGCTTGCTTGCTTTCCCTAGTCTCACACTCTCTGATGTTTTAAGGTGATACCATATAAAGGCTCCTGCACTATTTTCTCATCTAGAATCATAGAATAATAGAATCATATTATTATCTTGGTTGGAAGGGACCCTTTAGATCACCCTAACATACCAACGACCATGAAACCATGAGCCTTAGCACCGCATCTAACCGTCTTTTAAATACCTCCACCACTTCCCTGTGCAGTCCATTCCAATGGATAACAACCCTTTCTGTGAAGAAGTTTTTCCTAATATCCAATATAAACCTCCCCTGGCCTAACTTGTTGCCATTTCCTAGTGTCCTATCACTTGTTTCTAGGGAGAAAAGGTCAGCCCACGCCTCTCCACAACCTCCTTTCAGGTAGTTGTAGAGAGCAATTAGGTCTCCCCTCAACCTCCTTTTCTCCAGCCTAAATAATGCCAGTTCCCTCAGCTGCTCCTCATAACAGTTATTCTCCAGTCCCCTCACTAGCCTTGTTGCCCTTCTCTGGACATGTTCCAGCACCTCAATGTCTTTTCTGTAGTGAGGGCCCCAAAACTGAATGCACTACTCAAGGTGGAGCCTCACCAGTGCTGAGTGCAGGGGAACAGTTACTTCCCTAGTCCTACTCACCACACTATTCTTTATACAGGCCAGGATGCTCTTGGCCACCTTGGCCACCTGGGCACACTGCTGGTTCATACTCAGCTGGCTGTCAATCAACATCCCCAGGTCCTTCTCTGCCAAGCAGCTTTCCAGCCACTCTGCCTCAAGCCTGTAGCACTGCTTGAGGTTATTATGACCCAAATGCAAGACTTGGCACTTGGCTTTGTTAAACCTCATGCCATTGGCTGTGGCCCATTGATCCAGCCTGTCCAGGTCTCTCTACAGGACCTTCCTACCCTCAAGCAGATCAACACTCCCACCTAATTTAGTGTCACTAACTGCACCACTGAGGATACACTCAATCCCCTTATCCAGGTCATTAATAAAGATATTGAAAAGAACTGACCCCAGCACAGAGCCCTGAGGAACACCACTGGTGACTGGCCACCAGCTGGATTTAACTCCATTCACCACCACTCTGTGGGCCCAGCCATCTAGCCAGTTTTTTACCTAGTAAAGAGTACATCCATCCAAGCCAAAAGCAGACAGTTTCTCTAGGACAATGCTGTGGGAAATGGTGTCAAAGGCTTTGTTAAAGTCCAGATAGACAACATCCACAGCTTTACCCTCACCCACTAGCATGTCATCTTGTCACAGAAGGGGATCAGGTTGGTCAGAGGACCTGCCTTTCATGAACCCATGCTGACTGGGCCTGATCACTTGCCTTTGCTGCATGCGCCTCGTAATGACACTCAGGGTGACTGACCTCATAATCTTCCTGTGCACCAAGGTCAGACTGACAGGCCTACTGTTTGCTGGGTCCTCCTTCCAGCCCTTCTTGTGGATGGATGTCACATTTGCTAATCTCCAGTCAGCTGGGACCTCCCCAGTCAGCCAGGACTGCTCATAAATTATGGAAAGTGGCCTGGTGAGCAGCTCTACCAACTCCCTCATTACCCTCGGGTGGATCTTATCTGACCTCATTGACTTGCTGACTTCTTGTTCAGTTACCAGCTGGGCAGTTTCCCAGTCATTGCTGTCACACTCAATTCAGAAAATAATTTTTCTGAGGACTGTTGTGCACTCAGAGTTGCTATCTACACTGTGTCCTATTAGGCTAGGGTATCCTCCGCTCTCCTGTCAGCATGAGAAGACTGGTTGCTGTCATTCACCCCTTCTTAAGGCCTTACATTTCTTTTTTCCCTTTCCACCAAAACTGTGGCCATTGCAAATTTTTTGACTAGTTTCCAAACATGAACACAAGAAGAAACTCTGCTACTCTAAAACTGACTTCTGTTACAGTAAATGTCTAGGAAAGAATAATATTTTATACTTTCTGAAACAGAAATCGCAGCAATGTAGATCTCCTGACTGAACCACTTCTTCCCCTAGGACATAATTTCAAATTTAGTGGGTGAATTGAATTCTTGTCAGTTGGTGTATTTCACTTGTTTCACTTATAGGCTGAGTATTGGAAGGAACTGGTTTTGGGACACCCTCTTTATTTATTATCTTTTGAACAGAAGAAACAAAATGGCTCATCAGTGATCTCATAGTCAGTGAATAGCCAACAAAATCTTTTTAACATTATTGTTATTCATAAGGGTTTGTCTTTTAATAATCTGTATTTGATTACCAAATGGATCTAAAGAACTATAGCAAACAATATAAAACCAGAATTCTATAAATGAGAGGAAATGAGGGTCATCTCATATGAATCCCTTCTCTTTTCTAATGGGCTCAATAGACATTAGTTACTTAGACTGAGCTAGGGACAAGGAAGACGCCATGTTAATGGAATGCTTTCACCCTACTCTACCAGGAAACATGCCAGAAAGTAAGGTCTGACTAATCATGGATCTTTTCATCTAAGCACGTAAAATCAGCACAGTGTGACACGAATAGTGTGTAGCTTATTGTCAGAAGCGATGGCTTTTCTGGGTGATGTTAGAACTCATTTAAAATAAAAATAAAAATAAAAAGTAAATTAAGAAAAGGAGGAGAACAGTTGCAAAACAAGTGGTGAATACAAATACATTCTCAGCCACCTATGCAACAACATGTTTTAACATGTGTTCCCAGGTCTGAAAATACAGTGTTTTTCAAGGAGTTTGCTCTATCCAATACCTGGATGGAATGACTAAACTGTGCTGTGACCTGTCTTCCATCGCTTACAGGGATGATGTGACATAGCAGCAGTGGCAATATCCTAATGTTTGTGTCTTCTTACAAAAACGTTATGTGATATTTCTTGATGATTTCTTCCCCAGAAGGTTAGGCACACCATGAGCCAGACCATGTCTTTGCTGAAGAAAATGCAAGTTCTGGTTGCAGACAGAAAAGAGGGAAAATAGAGAGGATTTATCCCACTTGAGTCAGGACTTCATCATTTGTGCTTCTGGTTCAACACAGGAGCTACACAACTGCACCCACTGGAAAACACCTAGTAACAAGCAAACATCAACTGCTGAAAGGGTTTAGTTTATTTAGAGAGTTTGGGTATTACTGTTCTTCTGTTCTCTGTGGGAACTAGTGGATCCAGTCATCCTGCTGATGAGGATTGGAAGGAAGTATTCAAAGCCCTGGGATAATGCCTTTTGATGTTTGAAAGAATGTGTATTTACAGTGGAACACCGCTTGGCTGTATGCTTGTGGGATGTGACTGAAAACAGTCCCGAGAATAGAAAGAATGTGTGAGAATATAAACATCAAAGTAGCAAGAATCCCATGAATCCTAATCGGCTAACACCTGGCAGGGTTGCTTTTGTAAAAGGAGAGAATAAAAGGAGCACTGGGAGAAGAAAGAAAAATAATAAAAGGGAACTAGAGGGAAGAAGCTGCTCTAAAAACAAACCCCTGACTCCGTGTTTTTCATCGCCGACAATCATTGCCAGCATTCTCTGTTGTGATATATAAGAAGAAAAGTTCTTCATCATGAGAGCAATTAAACACTGAAAGAGGTTACCTAAAGAAATGGTGAAATTTCCCTCACTAGAAATATAGAATGCTAGGATTGACAGGGCCCTGGATAACCTAATCTAAGGGATTCTGATGTGCCTAAAAGGATTTCCTGAAGCAGTGGGCAGAAAATGTGCGTGGATGGCCCCAGTGAGGCTGGTCAAGGCCATTAGGGCCTATTGGTGCCCTCAGGGTCCTGACAGATTTTGTCACGTGTGACATTTCTAATAAAATTCCAGATTTTCAACTGTGCATAACAGATCATTAAAGATGCCGTTCCTAAACTAGTTATTGGTTTTGGGTTTAGCCTGAAAATTAGACAAAAGTTATGCAGACATGCATGAACAAAACTTAAGGTTTTGGTGGTGGCTATATCCTTCCAGCCAAGCCTGTTCAATAGTGCCAATGAATGCTTTGCGTACAGAAGGGGAAGAACACTTAGACTCTGGCTTGATTCGGCCCCTCACAACCCTATGTGTCTAGTCAGAATGGTTGTTATCCTGACTTCAGTTAACCCTATCCTCCTCTACAGTCGATGGAGAGAAAGATGCATGTCTAAAGGGTATTTAAGCCAACTCAAACTCTGGATGTCCCAAGGTAACTTTGGAACATACCCAAACAATGTGTACCACATGGATTTGATCATGTTTTCTGTATGACCCTGAGTTCTCATTTTGTGTGTGACAGCTTTCTAACAAAAAAATTCAGGCAGTGAGCAAACCTATATCTGATGTATCAATCAATACACCTGATCAGTCAGTCAGGATGGAGGCCAGCTGTATCGTCTAGGTATTCTTTCTATTACCCAACTGGTTCCTGAACTAGAGGGCCATGAACTAAGCTAGTAATGTTGTGATTACACCACCAGTCACGTATGCAGTTAAAACCAGCAAACAATCCCTTCTTGGTATTCCTTAACGTTTTTCCCTTTGCATAACCCTAAGGGAACATCTGGTATATAATTTACCTGCTTCCATCATCATTAAACAACTTCTAAAGTGTACTGGTGATTTTAAGGACTGAATATTGCCCAAGCGCAACTGAAGAGGGTCAGGGAAAGCTCATAGCAAAAGCAGCCCAGAATGCTCCAGGAACAGTCTTAGAAAAAGGTTGATGGTTCTTACGGTAATGCAGTCGTTTTGTATGAAGTAGCTGTATTGACTCAGTGCCTGTCCTACAGTCAATCTATGGTCAGGTGA
Source organism: Zapornia atra (assembly GCA_013400835.1). NCBI lineage: Eukaryota > Metazoa > Chordata > Aves > Gruiformes > Rallidae > Zapornia > Zapornia atra. The sequence continues at coordinate 577,456 of VZTU01011430.1, forward strand.
AGGGCTTTAAATCTAGGGCCTGTCAGCTTACGTGCAACTGCTTTAGAAATTAAACCCCAACTTTTACCCTCTGTGTAACATACACTATGAATGTGACATATAAAAAATTATTTTAAAAAAAAAAGGGGAATGTTCATCAGTTAGATGGACCAAGTTTTGGCCCACATAAGCAGCTAATGCCTGGGGCTGCTTATCTGATGACAACCTGGCACCTGAAGAAATTCACTGGTATGTACACACTTGCAAAAAACATCTTTGATACTTCAACTTTATCTTCAGATAAGAAATTGGTCTTGAGATGATATTCTGAGACTTAGTATTCACAGTCAGTGCTCAGATTTTTAGGAAGAGAAAATTATTTGAATCAGTCAATAAGCTGAGATAATATGCAATTCAAATTCCTTCTCAAGTCACTTAGCTTTCTTTTCAATGTTTTGAAAGCCCTCAAGCAAGCCTCTCATATTCGGTGTGTGGGTGTGTGCACCGTGTAGGCTGCAACTGCGCTGATTTTTCTTCGGAGTCAGCTGTTGCCTAGAAGCAGTAGAGGAGAAAGCACTGGTGGGTAAGCTTGGCGCTGCTTAGCTGGAGAAGACAGCCCACAACTTTTAACTTGGGACCAAGAAGATTCCAGTCTTCAGGTAGGTAGAATCAGTTGAGAGAAAACAACTCCATAAAATCATAACACAGGTGCTATCCTCATTTATTGGTTCCAGGAAATAATATGAAGCTTCCATGGACACATTTACAGAGCCCCAAACTTAGAAAACGCTCGCAAATTTTGAGCTCTGCCATAGGGATCACCATAAAGTGGAAAAATCCCTTTAGCTTTCAGTGCATGGCAAATACAATTTCTACCCAGCTGCTGTTGCAGCCTGAGGTTGACACTGCATACATTTCTGCCCTGGCTAGTCAATGTAGAATATTTCTAACTAAAGCTTTGTCACTGAGGTGGCAACATCTCTCCAACCAAGTTCTGCCCAGCCTCCCAAAACTCACATGCACACAGCAGGGCTAGCTGTGCTCTGCTGTGCTCTACAACTCTACCACAAAAAGTCCCAAGGATCCCACAGAGATTTACAATGAAATCTAGACCAGAGGTGGCTATCTGAAGGCAAGAAGTAATTTATTTCTCTTATAAATGAGTCATTAATATATTAATATACATTAATACATAATGTGCATGTAAATTAATGTATAGTACTTGAACTGTAATCATATATTATCCCATCATGATATAAAGAACAGACAGAGCGTTTCCAAACAGTCTGGAGCAAAATTTAGTATCTTTGGAACAAAATACTTCCAGGGAACAAAATCTGAGAAGTATTTGGAGTGACTTCAAAATATCTAAGGCACTTTTGTTTTTTCCATTTATCCTGAAATTTAAATTCAGATTTAAAAGTTAGGATGATCAAATGAGTTTTATTATCATCCAGTCAGTTTTGGTTAGTCAGAAAAACAGAATTTCCAAGGCCAGCAGAGGTTAAAAAGGTGGGAAAAAGATTCAAAGACAGGCTTCTTTTTTTTTTTTTCATTTTTAGTATCTTAGAATTTATTTTGTGTTTCAAATCTCCTTTTAGCCGTAGGTTTGCTTGAAAAACGCTGTTCTTGGGAGTCAGCACACTCTGCTGGTAGACCAAGAGAATGTGACTGACACAGCAAAAGAATAATTGCAAAAATGAAGCATGACATGCAATTAAAAAGTCATCAGCTGTATCTTCTGAGAAAAGGAAACAAATTGCAACACATAAACCGCAGCTCTCTTACACAGAGGAGTTAATTTGTTTATACAGTTTGATTCATGTAACTATATCAAAAAGGAGTTGCTCTACACGCTTAACTCTATTCCTGAGACAACTGTTTCTGAAGGAACTAACCAGAAGCGAGGCAATTAGACTGTGGAGTGTGCAGCGCTGCATTAGGCCCAGATTCAGCTAGCACCTTTTCAAGCTTGAAGAAGGAAAAGGTAGCCTGAAATAGATGTCCATATCCTGTCTTTGAATGCAAGGGGTTAGGGACGAGAGGAAACTCCCTGACTCCAAGTGTGAACCCGGGGCTCCAGTTTTACTTCTGATCTCTGATCAAGCATGCAAGGAAGAAGCCTGTCAGAGCTGATGGCCAGCAGTACTTTGCGCTTTGTTCAACGGTTGAGGAGATTTTAGCACCAACTGTTATCAAATCCAATCAGGAAGAGTTGAGTTGCCTGAATCTGCATCATGAAATTCTGGGTAAATGTTACTATTCTCATGAAACCAAAAGGTTTTTTAAATAGATAACAGTTACAGCAAGCATCATCTTTGAAATTGGAGGAGATTTCTGTGAAGTCTCATGGCGTGTTTCTGACTAGCTTTGCTGTTTCTCCAAGAGGCCCCTAAATCTGACTTCTTTTGGTCTTATTTGAGGTTAGCTGTTATACCCCTATCACATCTCACTCTGCTTTTGGATAAACTAATTCCACTACATTAATCTGTACTGAAAAGGGCTTTGGAACAGGCAATTAAAAGAAAATAACAATAACTGGGAAGATGAGCTATGTATGTGTTGCTAGCATCCAGACATACTTTTCCTATGTACACGACATTTTGGAATTCACTTGCAATGCTGCAACCTGAGCAAACCAAGTTATTCCATTTGCTGTGGATCAAACAGAACGAAGTCACTTGCTTGTGACTTCTTGTCTGTTGTGTCTGTCCTATGTCCTTGCATACACCCTTACCACCACAAACTTTGCTTTTCCCCTTCCCACTTTCTCTACGCCCTTCACAGCACCTCTAATTCCTTTTGTTACTTCACCACTGAACAAAGCAAGTGGTGGTGCCTGCTATTGCCTGCCCCAAACAGTGCATGGCTGCCCGGCCAAGCGGTGCACAGCATCATGACAGTCCCACCGTAAGAGCAACATAAGCCTGGTCATCTCACATGGCTATCACCATGTAAGCACTACCAAATTTCACAAAACCTTTAGGAGCCCGATTCTCTTTAACCCTGCTGCCACAACTAGTTTAAATTGGCCATAGGTTCAAAAGATCCCACAAAAAAGGTGCAGGAACTAATAGGCACACCAGTTAAATAAAGAACAGTCAGATTAACCAACTTGCAAATTCAAGCCAGTAGACAAGGCACGTTTTCCTTCATTTCCACCATCAAAGGGAAGCAATGTCCTTTTGCTTAGAATTATTTAGTCAAGATGTAAAAGGACATAAGGCTATGAGAAGAAATTATCGCACGTGATTTACAAAGCAGTATCTTTAGTCTTGATATTATGTGCATGAACCAGTTCCCTAAGTAGCACCAACTTTCAATCATGTTTGGTGCCAAGTCAGCCATTACTACCATTAACATTTTCCTGTTCAATCACTCTGTCTGTAACCAGCCACAAATAAGAATTAATGAGACAAATCTGCCATGATTAAGTTGCAGTGAACCTGCAGGAGTTCTGTCTCTTGGGAGACTTTCATTTATTCACCACCTGTATCCTAAATGTGTTCTCTTAATTTTTGAAAGACCCAGCAAATCTGCCGGTCTCTTTGTTCTGCTGTTGCTGTTCCTTGTATCAAATTTTGCATTCCTCAGGGGCTTTCCTGTAAAAACGTCCTTCTGTACACACAGCATATTTCTGAAAGGCAAGCCCAGCCTCTTCATTCCCATGGGCTCTGGAGGTCACACAGGCTGCGTGTATCCTCTGGAGTGAAGAATATTCTGCATCTGCAGGAAGTTGCCCAAAGGGTCCCAGAAGGTGGTCAGGCCAGACTGTGTGGACAGTGAGGACACACAGAGCCAGAGGCCACCACACAAGAATATCAGTAAGTCAAACAAGCGTTTTTGAAAAGAGTACAGAGAAGGAGGTACTCCCAAGAGAGAAAAAAAAATAAAGATCATTCTCTTTTAGTAACCTTTCAGATCATTTAGGGAGTCAATTCCTCAGGTTTATTCATTGTTGTTACCAGTTTAGATCTTTTTTTTCGTTTATAGTTTTCTTATTTCAAATTAAACATATCACTGTGGGTGCCAAAGAGGCCTTCCTTTCTCAAATAGATCGTGAAATACTGAAATTGGAAAGAGCAAAGGATTGGTTAGAAGATGGGCTACTCACCCCTGCTCTCGAGAGAAACTGCTCTCGGTGTTACAACCCAACGGAATATATGGCACTAATGCTGAGAGGAGAATAACACAGGGAAAAATGTTGGGGTTTTTTTCCTGATGCACATGATAGCTCCTCTAAGTGCTAATGGTATCTATGGGCACATTCAGACACAGGTGTATTCCATGTACTGGAAAACAGATGGTCTAGAGGGCATTTGATAAAAAATATTCACCTTAATTGCACTGTTTACAAAATGTCAATTATATTTTCATTTTCTTAGGCCAGAAGAGATTAAATAACAGAGGCAGAATGAAAGCAGAAAATTAAGAGAATAAATTAGCAATGAACGTGTTGGAAAAGCTGTAAGTACTGTCAAGTAACAAAGTGATGTTACTAAAGAAGTAACCTTGTTCTATGAGAGAGACCTTTCAGTGAAAAACTAATAGGAGCAGGAAGACATTTTCCCTGAACCCTTGGAAAGAACTTTTGTTTCAGACTCAATGTTTTTAGTGGCAAGAAAAAGAAAAAACAAACAAAAAAATTAAGTGAAATGTGACATTCATTGCAATTGAGAAGGGAAAGACCTGCTTCTGCCCTTTACCTTGCTGTCTTCTTTTTCAGCAAGGAGAGGGGAGTTAGCAAAAAGAAACACAGGAGGGTGGACAGTTGTTATTCACACTATGCTGCACTGCAAACAAAAATTTTTAAAAACCCCAAAATATGTAAAACAAGCACAATTATATTTCCAGATAGCTTTCTGCCAAATTTCGTTAATAAACAGAAGCCTTACTTGTTAGGTTTGCAGTTGCCAGGTACTGAAATGCCACAGCAACTGAATTGAATTGCCACAGCAAGCTAATTAAATTGCAGATTTAGTCCTTCCAGAAAAAAGTTGAAGGCAATTGTTAGATCAGGAAGTAGCTTGAATTTTTAGAATTAATTTTCATTTATATGGCTTTCTTTTTCCATTATAATGAGTTTTAAGGCTTTCATTTTACCTATATGTTTATTTTGAAATCTTATTGCAAATATGTATATCTTTGAAGTCTGTTTTCATTTAGAATATGTGCATCATCTTCCAACACATAAATCTATACAGGCAAATATAGTAAAATATAGCACGTATAAAGTGAACTAACAGAGTGTGTTATCAAATGGATACAATTCCCTCCTAAGCAATGCCCCTGAAAATAACGTCATTATAGATTATACAATATCTAGATGATCATTTTATTGACAGCTTTGTGCTCTTGGTGTTTATTCTTGAAATTATAAATCTGATCCCATCAGAGTAGGAAGCTGTGACATTTAACTTCATACACTCTCTTCTTCCAGTTCATCAGTCCTCTTCACCTGCTGGCCCTCTGCACTGCAGCTTAAATTTAATTAGCCATGAAATCTTTCCTAACATAAGAGTGAATCTTGCATCTGACAGGTTATACAGCCTCGAACACAAGTCTGCATTCCCTCTCTACGGGTCTGCTATATGACTAGCCTATGCTGATCTTCATCAGCATGCTGAAAAGGGTCCCAAAGTGCCTTCTAATGCTAATATTCCTACATTGTAATCTGTCTGCTTGCCTCTGGCTTTTAATTTCTTTCATAAAATGATAATGTGTCGTGTTTTAATATGGTGGCTGTATAATTGTCTCTGGATATGACTAGCAATTTCTTAACTATGATTTTTTTTCATAGCAAAATGTTCGTTTACTGAAACCTAAACCATTCATAAGAATCCAACAACCTCAGAAAATGGAGAAAATGTCAGGATGCAATATATTGACCCTTTTTTCAATGGAAAATATTCATTTTTATGCAGCACAGTTGATCTATACTAAAAAGTTACTGTTTAAAACACATTAAAATTGATACAAGATGCTTTGATATGTTCAGATCAACCATTTGCCTTAAATTCAGCTTCGTTCAACTCAAAAACATTCAAGAATATCTTTGAGATCTTAATTTTCTTTTGTCAGAAGATGATGAATGATAAACCTCAAACATTGCTTAATGGGGAACCTTCTTTCTTATCAGCCACTACACGTCCCTACACTTAAATGTCCTTTGGTGTGTTTAATGTCATCCTTTACCATAATTTCACGGCTACTCAAGGGCTGGTGCTGTCCTTTAGTGTGAATACCATGTCTGGCTATTGCCATCCTGTGCTTGGATTACTGAACACTCCTGAATTTTTATCAGTTTGACTTGAAACCCCACCACCCTCACCCCACCTCAGTAGGGACCACAGTGACCTAGGGTCTTTCAGCCACCTTAATTTCTAACTTTAGCTATAGCATCACTGGAAGATGCAACTGTGAATTCTTTTCTAAGCAATACATGCTTAGAGTTGAAAAACTGGGTTTTTTCACCCTGTGGGCTGCAAGGTTGAGCTGTAGTTTGTGTCCTTCACAGGTTGACATCATGGAACTGTACCACAGGTGCCTATACCAAAGACACTGTCCAGGAAGGTTTCAGATGGGCAAGGAAGCAAGAGTAGTATCAAGAGGACTGGTGGTAGTAGTTGTAAAACTGAGCAATAGGCTCATAGGTCTGACAGGGAAAAGTGCTCTGATTTCAGTCTATCCCAGCAAACACCTAAAGATCACTGATGGACCTAACACTTCCACCATTCCCCAAAACCCACTATGCCCTCTAGCTTATTCTGCCCTCCAGAGCCTGACTCAGTGTCCTGGTAGCCAGCCCCTCACTGTGACTGCTGTTACTGAACATGTAGGACTGATCATGAAAAATGTAGAGGTAGGAATTCTTGCATTCTGTTAATATTTTAAGGTGCATTGTTTCAAAACAGACTTAGCTGCTAGAGAACCAGAGCCATTCACAAGACCCACATTCTGCAGTGTGAGATACCTGACCATTCTCAAAGCTAATAACTGTACTATTAGCTGCTGCATGTGTATTCAATTTAATATTTTCAATATGAACTGCTCAAAGCCTGGCCCCTTTTCTGCCACAATAACAAGCTGTGTGCAAAATCTGCAGAAACGTAGAAGTCTGAAATTGCTTGCTGTCTCCTCAGGGCACGTGTGTGAATGCTAGTTGATTTGAAGAATAAAGGATAAAATGCCATTAGGATATAACTGACTCTGATTCTGCAGCCAAAATCCATTGTTTTACAATGTGCTTCTATCTCTAAACTGCTGTCGCTGCCAGAATAGCCATTTCAGCACTTAGTAGCATTTAAAGCTGCTAAAGGGCTTTTCTTTGATGCTGTGGCTTCATTGTACCATTTTTAGGAAGCAGTTGTGTTTCTGATTGTTCTTTTTTATTGGGCAGGACTATTTCTGCTGCAGCTAGAAACCCTGGTGGTTTTGCTGATGTTTGGAGCTAGGCTTCAAATGCTTTAGAAGACAATTCGCTCAAAACTCCTGAGCTCAAAGCTTATACCACCAGCAAGTGCAGCATCTGAAATTGCAAGTTAGTGAAAGAATTTGTCTATTTCTAAACTCACTGCAAACCTCTCAACTTTCTGTGGGACCGGTGTGAGAGAAGCCCTCTGGTTAGACAAAGGAGAACAGTGCGGAAGACTGGGCGGCAGATGGAAAACCAGGAGTTGCCTTTCAATGAGGGGTCTCACCAGGAGACAAGTCTCCCTGGGGACATGTCATGCTATAGACTGTTGTTTTCTTGAGCGTGACTAGATGATGTTAAGTATTTGTGTGATTAAGCATCATCTCCACGTTGGTTGTCAAGACAATGCCCTCATCAGCAAGTAGAGGAGTATTCTCGCAATCCCAGTGTTAGGCACAAAGGGATGGGCTCAATAGTGTCCCTGTTCACCCTGTACAGTCAATGGCTAGAAACTCCTCAGCGTATTCAACCCTCACATAAAAGCCCCAAACCTCAGTTGCCGCAGTTCCCTTGGGGTTGGGACCAGGTCGTAGCACAGAGTCACAGCCTTGACAGGCCATACAGATGTGGCCTCAACATCTACCTCCCTTTGTAAATGACTAAAAGTCACACTGTTACTTACTGAGGCATTTCTGCTTCTCTGAAACTTACTGTTTTTCCCTTGCAGTTAAAATATTTTGCAAAGTCATCTTCTCTTCTGTAAAATGTATCCTAACAAGTTCAAGACAAAAAGCTTCAAGAAAGGTGAGTGGAACAACTTTATCAAAGTACAGCAAAACGTGACAGGAGCAAAGCATGGCTTCAGCGTAAGTGTAAGGAACCCCCGTGCTAATGGTGGAATCACTATGAAGCTCAAAACACCGGGCCCACGGGTGGTGAGTAGTGTTGGATGGAGATTAGTAAAATGAAACAGCAGTGCTCTAAGGCTTAGAAGGTGAATAATACATCAGGAAATTCAATATAAAATTAATCTCACACATGAAACAAGGAAAAGCAGGAGCCCCTGCCTAATATTGAAAGCTAATCACAAAGTCCTCATGAAGTAGTTACATGAGGTAATGTTGCGGTTTAACCCAGCAGGCAGCTCAAACAGCCACACAGCCGTTCTCTCACTCCCCTTTCTCCCCCAGTGGGATGAGAGAGAAAACTGGAAGAAAAAGGGAAAACTCATGGGTGGAAATTAAACCAGTTGAATAGGATTGAAAAATAAGACATTACTAATAACAAAAGGATGTACGAAACAAGTGATGCACAGCACCCCCTCACCACCTGCTGATCAATGCCCAGCTAGTTCCCAAATCAAGGCCCTGCCCACAGCTTCCCGACTGAGCATGACATCATATGGTAGGGAATATCCCTCTGGACAGTTTGAGTCAGCTGTTCTGGCTGTGCCCCCTTGCAGTTTCTTGTGCACCTTCTGCAGCAGGCTCATGCCTCCTCACTAGCAGGGCCTGCAAAGCTGAATAGTCCTTGACTGTAAATATAAAATTAGCAACAACTAAAACATCCCTGTGTTATCAACATTATTTTCGTACTAAATCCAAAATGCAGCACTATACTAGCTACTAGGAAGAAAACTAAATCTATCCCAGCCAAAGCCAGGACAGGTGGTCAGAAAGGGTGATAAACAGCCATGGGAATTCTTTTCCCCCTTCACAGGAGTTCTTCAGGTCTGGTTTTCCTAAAGCACTGTCCATCAGTGATTTGGTGAGGTGAACTGAAAACTGAACACTAATGTCAGGGGTTGTGGTGTGGATGGGCTGATGGCACAGTAGCAAGACTCTAGAGCTGCAGAGCAAGGGCTGGTACAGACAACTTTGGGGTCCACGAGGGACAGACAGGAAGGGCCAATCACCCCCACAGCTGTCTGTAGGATGCTCCTGCATCCGGCTCCTGATGGTTCAGCTCTTGCTCTGGTGCACTTTGCAGTTGTACAGCCAACGTAAGACCCTTCCTGCTCTTTTTTAAGCCACTCGTTCCCAGACCCTTGCTGCCACCTCAGTTGTATCCATTCATCTCTTTCTGTGGCCACCTTCCCAGACTTTCACACACTGCTGCTTAAACAGAAGCAAAACATATGGATGGGATTCCAGAGAGACAGGCACACATACAAGCATGTAGCTACACACAGCAAGGAGAAGGCAACCCGCAGCAGGGGAAACAAATGCCTGGAAGAGGCAGGAGGTGACTCGGGAGACCTCCTTACCCCAAGGCACCAAGGCAGCTGGGTGACTAAAATGCACACTGAGCCTAGCCCAGAGGGCTGTACAAACTAAAATCAACAGATTGTTCTGCTCCCGAAGTACTGCCAGCTAAAAAAATATCTCCAAAGGCCCAAAGCAAAGCTGATTTTTTTAGTATTTGGGTCAGAATGACAGGGCGTTAACTGTGGTCATGATTTAAAGGTAGTTTTTTGACCTGGCATTTGAGTAGATTTTAAAGAGATAGTTGTAACACCGACTCGTCCTTCAAGCCTCATTAACAATATGGATGTCTCTCTTTATAGCAAACACATTAACAAAGGACCAAGCAGCTGTTTTCCCGCCCCCTGGTTTGAATTTCCCCTATTTTCTTATCCAAAAATTGCAAACTATTGACTAGAGAGGATAACAATTCCATAGCAGAGTGCTGAGGGCCATAGCTTTTTGTATCCCTGACTTCATTTTCACAAAGTAGTCCTGCAGGCACCATTCAGTCTTAGAGAAAGTATCTGTTATATAAAGAGCGCTTTTTTGTGTATAACTCATCATTTCAGATGCTGACAGTATACAGCCTGACTTGCTGCTTGGTGCATTACCTGCTTTGTTGCTAGGATACTTTTGAACAGGAGCCAATTTGTCATTCAGCTATTGCTTGATGTGCAGTTATATGGAAGAGGACCTAAGCTGATCATTATTTTAAATGATGCCCTCCGCCTTTTTTACATGGCCCTGCTAGAAGCAGGGGACAGGTGCTATGCAATAACGTTGGTTATGCATATGATGATCTCCCAAAGTTCGAGAAGAAAGGCAGGACTCACATCCAGTTTGGATTCATGCACAGACAGCTCATTGATCTGGAAGGTGAACATACATCTGTGTTGTGCTTAGCCTCTCCATTTGGGCAGAAATGCACATTTTATGTTTTCATATTTGTACTACAGTAAGAGACGTGGCCCCAGCCAGAATCACTGCCCCACTGTGTGAGCAAGCCCTTGCTTTGAAGAGCTTTATAGCCTGACACTGTGCTTCTTGACTTTCATCAATAAATTATGGCCTTTCACACTTTTTACAGGCCAGCTGAACAGAACTGGGCTGGTGAATAGGGACTGTGATAAACCACTGCTAACAGGGAGACTGCTACACACCGGGCTACTACAGTTCTCCAGCTACTAACCCCCAGTTGCAGCTCAGTTTCGCAGCGGTGTTGCTCCAGTGCTCCTGAGTCCCCTCAGCTAGCAGGGAAATGGGCATGCTGAAGAGGCAGGTTCCCAAGACTCATCAAGGGATGAGAATCGTGAAGACTTCTGTTCCCGACTGCAGTCACTGGGAAAGCCAGTAGTTTTCAGTTTTGGAGGATCCACACAAATTTAAAACTGTAGCTAAAAAAAAAAATAATTGGTACATTTTTGTATCTAAAATATTGTCAATTATTTTGTTTTCCTCCTTGGGAAAGGGACAGCTTCTGTGAAGCTAATTATAAGATCATTTGAATATATCTTGTGCTGTGAAACAACCAGCTTTCAAAAATAGAGGAATCTGCCCCTAAGTTCATACTGCAGCGACGGCCCAAAAGCCATAATAGTGATCTGGTAACACAGGAAAGTGGAGGAGGAGTAAATAAAAACAGGCTTGTCTGCTCTGCAAATGTGTACCAAGTCTGAAGATTCTACTCTTCTAACATTTGGGCGAGACAGGTAAATTCAGTGACGTGGGATGGTGTGACCTGTCGATGCTTCCTAACCCTGTCCACCATGTCATCCTTTCTAGAACAGGCCTTCAAAGAGGTCACTAGACATGAAGGATACTAAAGGTGCATGAGTTTTAGAGAAATAAATGAGAACATAGGGGAACTGTGGACAATCGTGGCTGTGAGGAGCTGCTTGTCTCATAGCAGATTTAGATTAAAGGAAGAAGTTTTCTGTCCATCTACCCTTTGCTTTACCAGTTTCAGGTCTTTATTTCGAACAGCTGGCTGCTATTTCATCAATGTCCTAGTTTTTCAGTCGCTATTCTGAGGTGATCACCGATCCACAGAGACTCTAAAATTTTGAGGTTCACCACAGATGCTGGCTACTGATAAATTCATTTAATTCTTTCCTTTTTCTCTCACTTTTTTCTTTCCCACTACCATGGCCATAGCATCGATGTGCATCATACATAAATTTTGAAACAGCATCTACAAGAATATGGATTTTTATGTTCAGTGTCTCAGTGTCTATATCTAAAATTCTTCTGAAACAGATGTTGCTGGATATTAAATATTCATGTTACGCTGCACTTCGTGTTTGTCCAGATTTGTACGTGTCTTCCTCTCAGGGAGTACAATATTCTATTATCTTAATACATAATAAGGTATTACCATTATAGCAAACATCTCTATAGCAACATAACTTTGATTCATGCTTTGTAAACCAGCAGCGTTTACCACAAAATCCGTGCAGACTAAGTAAGGTAATGCAAAGAAAAGGAGGAATAAACCACAAGCACTAAGACTGCAAGCAAATGCTTAAATGCAGTATCCCAGAACTAAGGCAAGATGAACGTTAACTGGAGGATGTAGGTTCCATTCCACATCAGCTTTTCAAAGCCACTTGTTATTCTGAATTGAATTTAGAACAGAAAAGATATATAATTTGGTTGGAAAATGTATTTTGGGATTGCAAATTAAGAATTTATGTGAAACCCTGATATTAGAGACCAGATTGTGAAAATACGTGTGTATTCCAAGTATTTTGCATTCACTAAACATTCCAGCTAGGTCTAGTGAAGGCATAGCAGGACAAGTGGGGATGTCCACATAGAATAACAGAAGCATTGACTGGAGAAGGTTTTCTCTAGTTCAAACTTCTGCTTGAAGCAGGACTATTGCCAACACAGGCTAAGATTAGGTGCAGTTTAATCTAGACAACTCTTGATACCTTCTATAGACAGAGAGCCCACAACCTCCTCAAGCAACCTGTTCCTCCCTTGCACCAGCCAACTAGAGAATACATTTTCCTAATGCCTAACCCTCACCTCCCAAGCTCTCTATGTGACTGTCATCCCCTGCTATGGCATCTGGCGCTACCTGGTGGTATTTTTCTCCAGTATGTTCGCAAATATCTTTCCAGTAGTTGTGGATGGATGTTGGCTTACATCTTGGTCTCCTTTTCAGCAGACTACAGAAGCCCAGCTCCCACAGCCTCTCCTCACAGGTCACATGCCCTCACTGTGACCATGTCGGTACCATTCTGCTGGAGGCTTCTGCTGCTTCACCCCTTCTCTCTTGAACTGGGTACTCAAAACCAGACACAGATGTGGCCTCAATATGCTGATTAGAGTGGGATAACCACTACTCTCAATCTGCTGGTCATGACCCTCCCATGTAGCCCATAACAGTACACAAGAACTCCCTAAAGGGTCTTATACCTCCACTATCTCTGCAGCAAGACAGCACCATCAAGGCAAAGATTTAACAGCTTTAACAGCTGCAGGCAGCTTCAAAAAACTTGATTTTAATGGCCCAAAAAGTCCATGACAGCTTTACGTTCCTCTGTGCTTGATTTAATTTATCTTTATTTTCTCCTGAGTGGCAAATTGCATTTGCAACATTACATTTTAATAAGTTGGGTTTTACAAATCAAAAACTTCAGGTTCTTTTGTGTTAGAGGAAAAATTAAAACCGTGGAAAAGAAGATCATAGATGTTTGAGGTGATTCACTGGTTCTGAAGAGATTGTTCTACCAGCTTCAGTTGTTCACCTTTTATCTTTAACACCAGTAGATGAGTGTAATGTGGATGTCAATAACAGCAATGAAGATCATCTGAATGTTTCTTTTCTGAATGAAACAAAATTTAGCCCCCATCTACAAGCAAATTTTTAATTCTGGCTTTACAAACCTGAAAAAAAATATCCCCCAGGGTAAATGGTCACAGCACCAAGCTTGACTGAGTTCAAGAAACAACTGGACAATGCACTCAGTCACATGCTGTGACTTGGCTAGCCCTATGTGGAGCCAGGAGTTGGACTTGATGATCCTTATGGGTCCCTTCCAACTCAGGAGATTCTATGATTCTAAGAAATAGCAGATGGGATGGTGGGAGGGCTCAGAGGGCTGGGGCACTACTTATCCCTAAGTTTCATGCACTCTTCTGAGACATGAATGGCAACTCCACTACATTTCCAACAAAAAAAAATAAGAAGAGCAACATGATTGCAAAAAGACTTAGCACATTAATATTGCCTAACTGCACCAGGAGAGGGAAGTGACAACAGAGAGCGAGCAGAAAAAGCTGATGCTTTTGCAAGGGCCACCTTCCAGGGTTAGTTGAGCATGTAGGTGAGGCACACTCATTGTGTGGGGTCTCTTCTAGATGGGATTGCTGTCCTCTGGAAAGAAAGACAGCATGTCCCTGCTTCAGCTGTGATTCTTGTTAAGTGTACCTAAGGCCTTATTAAATATTCATATTTGAATATCATTGTGAAAACTTTTGTCACCTCCGATACTTCATCAGTCCTCATATTTGGTGGGGAGATCTGCAGGTGAAAGTGGGGTGAGTTCTAACCACTGATACAAAAGGCTTCAAATGATTTAAGCAGCCAACTGAAAGTATCACGTGAGTGCAGCTCTCACAACATAACCTCCAAAAAGAAGGTTGTTTGCTTAATTAGGGCTTACATGGATGCTACATGCTGAAGGATGCAATTAACTTGTCTAGTTTCTCTCAACCTGCATAATTTGTTTCTTTCATATTAAAATGTCTTCTGCATTTCAGCTACTGGCAGATAAAAGTAATCTGCTTTTTGCCCCCCTTCCAGAGGGGTAAGGGCTTGCAATTCTCATTGAAATCAAGTGCTCAATGCCTTGTGAAATCAAGCCAGCGACGCCTCTTTGCTTCTTACAGAATTTGTCTGGGACTCATGTTGGGAAAGAAACAATTTCTGTGGCAACTGTAGAGAAAGCTCACATCACCGCAAGTGGCAATTATCCAATAAAACCAATATATGTTCGTGGTATTTATGATATAAATAATATTCATGGGGGAAAAACAAACCACAAATATTTCAAAGAATGACTATGCATCACTACACAGACTGAATGTGCTAGCTTTGCTAACATGCAACATCAAGGGTTCCACTTACCTGCATGGTGCATGTCTCCTGTGAAATTTCCTGGAACATAGGTCCAAATTTGAAGATGGCTTGAGAAAATGTTAACATTGTAATTATGAACAGAATTTGTTCTGTTATGCTTTTAGGGCAAGTCATCAACTCACTGTGAGACTCAAGACAGGATAGAACAAAAGACCAAAACTTCAGGAGGATTCAAATGCAGCAGCACAACCTAGAGTCTGGCAAGGTCCTCACGCTGCTGCACTCAGGATTTAAAAGAAGCAGATTTAGGAAAGATTAAAAAAGTCAAGAGCAAAATATATTTTTTTATTTCAAAACATGGAGCTTTCTTTTGAATATTTAGCAATATTTTGTCATTTAATATCCCATATGGCAATTAAATATTGTTTCAATAATTTTACCTTTTTTTTGTATCTGGCACATTGCGGCTTCTGCAAACTGGACTCAATAGCTTCCTCTGCAAATGCACAAAGTTTGAAGGAAAGTAATTTTGAGTCATGAGTGTTTAAAGAGCTATGACACAGTAGCTAGCCTGAAATGAATGGTTTTCCAAGTGATACACCCTAGTGATAAAAAACCCCACCCAGTAAATCAGAATGGAGTTTGAAATCCACTCTGAGGGTGGGATCCTGCAGTTCACTGCACCAGGTCTCAGGTGGGTGCTTAAGATATTTGTAGGACAGCAGCACACACACATGCACATGGAGCATCCTGAGGGAAAAGTCACCATCTCGTGGTCAAAATGCTGATCCAGTGAAGCTCAGGAAACACAAAGATGTGTCATAGGGCAGTTCTAGTCACAGCTCATTCACTTCAAAGGCTTCTGGGGGAAAAGCGTATCTTCTGGAAAGGATCAAGATGGAGAGTCAGCAAAGAACGCTGCAGAGGGAGCTTCCTCCCTGCCCCAAGGTGATGCTATTGAACCCTCTTGCAATGAACGCACCCTTTTGAGGCGATAGGAAAACACAGCCAGTGCTGGCAGAAGATTCACTTTTCAGCCACCTGTAGCTAAATTTGTGATGCCTGTGGATTTCACTGCATAGTACAGAACTGGTGGACTTCTTCATGTGTCTCCCAAAGTATCTTGGGCTAAAGGTGGTAGTCAGGGGTCACGTGGATAGGAGGCTTTCGACTGACCACATTGTATTCCCCTCAAATCCTGAGAGCTCTGTTGTTTATAAGCAAAGCTATGCACTTCAGCCATGTATTTTAAATAGCTGAAGTGTGTCAAGTATGTTTTGTACCAGTAAGATAGTCCAACTTAAAATAATTTTTTTAAAGTATCTATATACAAGTTTTTCATTATTACAAGTGAACAATTAATTTTGAACAAAGTTTGAAGTTAGAAAATTTGAAACACTTTTTTCCTCCCAGCATTACTTTAAAATCCCGGGACGGCTGCTGCCAGCAGAGTGTGCCCTCTTCCCGCTCACTCTGTGCAAAGCTGGTCCCAACCAAAGCCCCAGCAGGGTATATTCGCCTTTAGGAATCGGCTTACAAGTTGCCTTACAGGCGTTTTATATAAAACTTTCATCTAATTCAACAATGTAGAAGCATATGAGTTTATGGGAAAGAGGCTATTCTTAATGTAGTGCAGGAGATACCAGACTGCAAATTTTACAGCCGGTTAATTCAACTCTAGAAAATATAGTGTGAGATGCTACTGGCATAAAAAAATCTCAAGAGTACACATAAACACAGTGATTTCTTTTCTTATTATAACTTCCCTCATTAATATCTTCATGCCATGCCAAAATGAAGCTTTCAGCTGTGAATGTGATGGTTAAATAATCTGTTTCTAACAAGATTTTAATAACAAATCTGGAATCTTTATGTTCCAAGTATCAGAGAGGAACCCCAAAAGACAGAAGAACATTAAGAAGAAAATGTATATCTTAAAGCCATCTGCAAGAAAATCGTTCAACCAGCAGCTCATTAATAAGAGTAATAATTTTGCTATGAAGGGATGTTGGAAATCTGCTCTGGGTCTCTTAGCATGGATCAGAAATGATACGCATGCTATTTGCAGGAATTAAGATGACAGGATCAGGTCCCACTTCTGTTTTATCCCTTAATTTTAAATGATCTTGCATCTGAAATGGACTTATACAGGTCTTAAATAACGTGCAAGCCATGCAAATAATTTGTTCATTAAGCACTGAGTGTAATTCCAAAGGAGGAATACATTTCTTCCGGGATATCAGCTATACTACAAGTGTTGCTAAGTGGTGGAAGTGCATAAGCACATCTGAGGTGCCAACACAAGCCAGCAATGTAGAGAAGAGTTTGGCTGCCAAACCATGACTTGGAACATGGAATACGTGAAGGTCTGACCTGGGATTCAGACACACATTTTGTAACCAGCCTTCAGCCAGTTTTAGCCACTCTTGTTTTCATATGAGTGATATTTGTGCTGTTATTCATGTGTGGCCATGGCTTCACATTGCTGTTATAACAGAGACTTGGTGGGACAACTTATGTGAACAAATATTATTCTGCAAGGATATTGCTTCTTCAGAAAGTAGAGGCAAGGCAAAAAGGAAGGAGATGTTGCCCTTAAAGTCAAGGATACATACAAGCACTTTGATATAGATGGTACTGTGTTCTCCTGAATGCTGCTGAGTAATGATTGCAGAGGAAAATAGACATGCTTCACAATGTTGATGGACACATAAGGAAGAACATATGCATGAAGACTTTTGCAAGCTTTTGCAGAAATATCCCTCATCTACATGTTTTCATTAGTTGAGATATTAACTATCCAGATACCAAGTAGAGAGGGAGTACAGACTGCCCATCAAACCTCTGAAATGTACCAGAAATATCTCTGCTACATTAGATGGAGAGAGCAGCTAGAAAGGATGGAATGCCACACACAATTCTGAAAAATGCCTCTCTCAAAGTAGAAGGTAACTGAGATGAAAATGACCATCAAATGCCAAAGTCACTTTTGATCACTGGGAGAGAATAAATGAAAGAAAAGATAGAATTACAGATTTCAGGAAGGCAGACACTGTTAAACCCAGAGGATTTGTTGATAACATCTGTCAGAACTAAATGAAAAAGTTAAAGGGAGAAATAATAATAATTAATTAATATTAAGGACATAAGCTAATTATCCTGTTGTGGGAGGGGCATGGGAAATACAGTATAAGATCATTTTGACAAAATAATTAGCAATGATGGAGTTCAGCTATAAGACTAAAACAAAAAGAAATGCCGAGCTACCAAGGATGAATACAGAGGTGTAGCACAATTGCTTGGAAAGGCAAAGAATAGAATGAGCTGCAATTAACACAAGACATCCAAAATAAATGTACACCCATAGTTAAAGGGAAAACTAAGGCAACTATTTTCACTAAGATAATCGTCACTGAAAAAAGCACTATCAAGTGATGTAGCATAATTATATGTGGCAGAATAGAAAGACCTCATCTTTGAGTATTTAATATGTTTGAATCATCAGGGTCTGATGATTTCATCCCCTTGAAAAGGTTGTATAATAATACTCAGCATTGCTAACCATTATTTTTAGTTATTCAAGGAGAACAGAGGTATTCAGCTGCATACAAGAAGCTTGTCTTTAAAAAAAGGAAGAACCAGGGAATCAGAAAGCTGGTAGCGTAACTTCAGTTATCCAACAAACTGTAACTCTGTTCTTGTCTCATCACTCGTGTGTTTTACTCAAATGCTTGTCAAGAATGACACAGAGACAGCTGCAGGACCAGATGACCCTTTGAGATCCCTCCCAGACCTATCTTTCCATGCTTTTAAATCTTCAGCCCTTGACTCTTTCCTTTAATGCACCTATCAGAGGGCACAAAATGTTTTATCCCTTTCATCTTTTTCTAATCACTATGCCTCTTTCTGACTGTGCAAGTGTGTTCAGGTTTCCAAGAGAATCCTCTTTAAAAAATTTCAAATGATGGTTCATATGACTTCTTTTCTTTTGCACTACGGACACCGTGTGGTGCTTCTGATAACTACACAGTATCTGGTGGCACCTTGCGGTTAGGATACCGTACGGCAGGATTAAAACTAGCGAAGCTGTGCAGGGACATTTTCAGTACATCTCTGCAGGAAAGGAAATCCCTCCAGCAGCTGTGTAAGACTGGAAAGAGAATCAAAGGTAGGGATCATTGTCTTCGCCAGGAGAGATAAATTCATACAATTTGAGGTTACTCTGAGCTTCACAAATTATCCAATCTGTGAGAGGGTTGCAATGATGGTTGCAACTTCAGAGATGCTCCATCAGTCCTTTCTTTCAGAAAATGCATTTTTCTGTGCCATTTAAGCTCTAAAACCATCAGAGTATCACCCATGTGAGTTCCTTAAACCATGTCCTTCCTCAGCCAAAGCAGCTGTCTTTACAGTTCCTGCCGAATGAAGAAGCTGTAACAGTACCAGGCCTGTAGGATTGCTTCATTTCCAACAAATGATGCATTAGTTAGCTGGCTCACTGATAACTGCATCTTTCCTAACACACTAAAGATTAGTGTGGTGTTACTGCAAAATACTATTTTGAGCATCACACATTTCCATGACTTTTCCATTCATTTATATGATGAAGTTTATATGGAATAAACACTGAACAACATTTGAAGATGTGTAATTTTCATAGGTTAGTTTTCATATATGTATTAAATAAACAAACACCTGCCACTGCTTATTTATTTGTAAAAGGCTTAAGGTGCAGCATTACCTGTGTTTTGCAAAGAACTCTCACTAGTCACAGAACAAGGCTACGTATTTTTACGATGAAAAACTAACCTGTATTTTTCATTATTGCAAATGTTTATAACTATATTGTTCTATCTTACTGCAGGATGACATCTAAATCTTTCATTACATGGGCTCAAATCTGGATTAGCACCAGTGGTATGTGCTAAATTATTGATGTCTGGAGATAAACAGGAAAATATTCCAGGCTATGATTTCTACCTTAGTAGAACTACCTTAAGTTCCTTACTTAATTCCTTATAATTTTCACTAGTCCATTACCTGTGAGCTTGATGTCTTGTACTTTATTTTTATTAATATCCCTCATATCGAAGGAGGTGATCCTCCCCCTCTACTCTGCCTTGGTCAGGCCCCACCTGGAGTATTGTGCCCAGTTCTAGGCTCCCTGGTGTAAAAAGGACAGGGATCTTCTGGAGAGGGTCCAAAGAAGGGCTATGAGGATGATTAAGGGCCTGGAGCATCTCCCCTATGAGGAGAGGCTGAATAAACTGGGACTGTTCAGTCTAGGGAAAATAAGACTAAGGGGGGACCTAATTGGTGTTTATCTTAAGCATGGGATGCAGGGGGAATTGGCCAGTCCCTTTTCAGTGGTCTGTGGGGACAGGACTAGGGGCAATGGCTGTAAGCTGGAGCATAGGAAGTTCCGCACCAACATGCGGAAGAACTTTTTCACAGTGAGGGTGACAGAGCACTGGAACAGGCTGCCCAGGGAGGTGGTGGAGTCTCCTTCTCTGGAGATATTCAAGACCTGTCTGGATGCCTATCTGTGCAATATGAGCTAGGGAGCCTGCTTTGGCAGGGGGGTTGGACCCGATGATCTCTCGAGGTCCCTTCCAACCCCTACGATTCTGTGATTCTGTGATATACAAAGGAAAACCATAAGCTTCATTCTCAATAATCAGTTTTACATGATGAAAAGCAGGAAAATTACTGAATTTATGAGAAAAAGCAGAAAACCAAACACTGAAAGAGGCCTTTACATGCGTGACAGATTTTTTCTGCTCGAAGAGAGACAGACTGGTTGCCTTTGAGGGTCGTACATTAAGCCACAAGCAGTCAAGGCTACAGAACATAGTATTAGTTTTTAAAAAGAGTACATACATCCCAATAGCAGTAGTAGCTCCAATAGTAGGAAAGTTGTGTATTTTAAAGCACAGCAGTCTGGACTTCAGTTCCATTAAAGTCTGATGACATTCAGAGGAAAAGGTCTCTGGTAGTAAGTACCTACCTGCCCAGTTGCTTCAAATCTGGCCTTCATGATTTTGCTGCCTTGGAAAGTAGAGCAGCAGCAGTTCTGGAGGGAAAATCTCTATATTTATTATCCTGTTAATCAAAAGGTCTCATCTCACCCACCATGACCATCATTAGAGGCTAAAAAGGGCTGCTGCCATTGCCTTCGGGGCACAATGCGAGCACGTGTTCACAGCTCAAAGGGCAAGATTGCAGCAAAGCTACACACAGGCAGAAGGGGCTGGATCCAACCTCCTCTTCACGAAGCATCCCACCTCTTGTCAAGACACACAAACTCTTTCTTCCTCCTTCTGCAACACAGGCTTCCGAGATTTTTCAAGAGAAGTGTTATAATGGTCTGACATGAATGAGGATCTCTGAACATGGTCAGCCAGTGCCCAGATCTGCCATTTGCTAAAGACTTAGAGGCATTTGGTGTGGCAGGGCAAGGGCCATCAAGGGCAAACAGCTCTTTTTCAATATCATCAGTCTAATTAGAGAGACTTGGGCAGCTAACGCAGTAAACCACTAGCGAGTTTTCACCTTGCACATCTCTGTGACCTTGCCCACATGAGCCACATGAGTACTGGTCCCAGCAGAGGGAAGAGAAGGAGGAGGTGAGAGACCTCTCTTTTAGGCAAAGAGCAGATTTACACTGGGCAAAACTGATCACAAGATCTAGACATTAACACAGTCCCAGAGCACCCGAATGTCTGCAGTGTTCTTATTCTCACCCATAACCAGTACGTATGGTAGAGTTATTTATGTTAAACTATGGCTTCATGCAATTGCTTTTTCCATGTGTCTCCCTCTCCCCCTTAGTTACCTCTGAACAGGTAACTAAGCTCAGCCAGATCTGACGGAGCAGCAGCAATCTCAGTTCCTGAAAACACCAGGAAAAGCATCTGGAGGGACAAGACTTAAATTAGGGCCTTTATGAAGGCAGTGACATGGAAGGTAAATCAACACATCCTAGTTAATCCCGTATGCCTCCAAGACTGCTTTGCTTCTGGCCTGATAAAGGATGTGAAGACAAAGATATTGAGGTGTTGGAATTGGGAGAGCATGGGCAAAGTTTGTAAAGGGAGCAGAACATAGTCACATCTAGTCATTACAGTGTGGCTGATGGACACCAGCACGCAACCAACAGTGCTTGGCTAACCACTGCCAAGACCAGCAAAGCCTAAAGCTCTAAGTTAAGAACTAAAGTAACTTTAAGAGGAAAGTAACTTCAACCAAAATATTTCATCAGAGAAATAATTTTGAAGAATTTAACATTACTTTCGAAATAAATACTTTGTTTATTCTAGGAAAAGAGTATTTTACTGAAGTTCATCCTATTTTCCTATTTTTTCCCTACATGTCTTGAAACAATTGCTAATTTTCCCAGCCTTTTTTCTAAAGGAACTCTCAAGTTTTTCTGCTGTCCCACACATCACATCATCTATTTTTGTGTTGCAATTAAAGACACCGTTTCTGGTTTGTTCAATGCATGTAGTGGAGACATTGACATTATCTACACCAAGACTATGGCATATGTCAATATGTTTACTGCTAAGTTTAACACAATATACTACCCTGCTATATAGATGATTATGCAGCACAAACATTCTGACTTAGAATGAAAGCTCTCTCTTGTTCACAATTAATTAGAGGAAGTGTCCCTGTTCAGGAGCATGTACTGGCATGGTGAAGGTTCAGAAAAGTTCAATTTCACAAAGCTGAAAAAAAAACCCCAGCAAACCTGTTCTTGCATACTCTTGTAAGATTTTAACCCTTTAAAGAAATATTGCTTAAAACTATTCCTTATACTGTTTGTTCTATCTCAACCCAGACAAAGGCTACGCCTCTTGATTCACAGATTAGAGATTCTAAAAGAGCAAATCACAGACTTCTTCCTGCCTTAGTCCTTCCAGTCACCTGTGGGTCAATAGGTTACGTCCAGGCTTTATTACACATGAGCAAGGCTGACATTTAGTCTAGGAAGCTGAGGTGTAAGTACAGATGTATAAGGTGGAAAGTATTGCATTAGAATTCCTCATAATTTGGACACGAGGTAAAATGTTTTATTTAGGTTTGGGAATTTTTAAAAATTCCTTTAAAATGAGGAAATGTTGATACACAGTTTGACATATGCTTCATTTTGAAATACTGAATGATTTTCTTTTCTTTCCCCCCAGATATTTTGGAAGTCCATTCTTCCTTTTTTGACAAGCTAAAACATTTAGTAAATCAAAACACTTCCACAAACTCCTGTGATCTTGCAAAGGCTTCTTGTTTCTGGGAAAAAGAAATCACCCAGACAAAATGCTGTGCAGCAGAATCCCTATTAATCGGATTTGTGGGAAGTATGTTCCTCCTTCTCTCCCTCCATAGCCTCTAGATATTCTTTTGATGATTTTTTTATCTGCAAACTAAGATATACTCAGCCCTTAGGTTTCCTTAAGGCCCTCCACCTCTCTTATTTTTCTTTTCAAGTGGGATGAAACAGCCCTGTGAGTCTGGCAAGTTAGCACAATCTGCTAAAACCTGTTGTCCCATTTACCTTTTAAATTCTTGATACAATCAAAAGTGTTCAAACATGGAATGAGACACTACTACTCTTCTGCCTGGGATCTAACCATAAATGCTGACTAGAGTCTTAGAAAACCTACTCTTCCCAAACCTTCAGTCCTTTGCAGAAGCCTGATGGTCTGAGGACCTCATTTCTGACTGCAAAAGGAGCAGGCAAGGGGAGAAAGGCAGAACCCTACAGTGGAGGGAAGGGCTTGTTCCCTGGCCAAGGGTTCCTGTTACAGATGTGTGGGTGAGAATGAGGTATGTGGCACAAACAGCCTTGACACCCTCAGCCCTGCCTCACAGCTCCAATTTCCACCCTCATTTTCCCTTCTGTGAACCTGACTGGAGCTTCATTTGCAGCCATGCTATGCTCTCCTCCACCTCTTCTCCAGCACCTCAGAAATCCTCCCTCTCCTCCATCCCCCAGCTGACCTAGGAACATCCTAATTCTCCACGCTGTCACTCCTAAACCTCCTGGTGACCTGTCTCTCTCCTACCAGCCTCCTGCTCAGCTCTCTGGCACAGCGTGTCCTGATCCTCCTGCCCAGACATCCTAGCTGCCCTTCAAACATCTAGTGCAGAGGGGAGCACGGGCTGCTGCCCAGGGAAAGGCAGCTACTGAATGGCCTCAGAGAGGCTGGAAGATATATTTACTGAAGATGGAAACTTTGGACCTTCTGAAGTCAAATTCTTCTGTTGTTGTCACACTCAACAGCTTTTCCACTTTGCTTAAAAAAAAAGAAGATTATCTGGAAAATAGTGATGGATTCTCTGTGAACACGTTGAAAAACAACAGCTTTTATTTTAGTTAAAGCAGAGCCACTCAAAAACACCTTTACCACCTTACCAGTCAGAACAGTTTAAAACTGCTTGCACCAACGCATAGTATTCCAGCAGGATTTGATTGCTTTCCCTCAAATGCTTTTTAGCCCCAAAAGGGGAAAAAAAAAAACCAAAAAAAGGAAGAAAATAAAAGAAACTGATGTAGAGATAATCAACCCAGGAGACTGCAGAAGATCGGCAACTTTTGTTAGGCAGAGAGAAGGTGTTGCTGCCATGGTGGATGCAGGCAGAGAACACTAGATGGTCCCTGTGAACCAGTTTTACATGTTAGAGCGCTCCGTGGATGCAGCAAGTACAATTCTGGCGTGTCCCTGAAGCCAAGGGGAAAAAAACACAATGTTGGCCATCGGAAGTTACCACCCAGAACCACATCAGTAACTGCAGAAGTAACCATGATGGCTTTCTCAGCCTTTAAAACTAGGGAGCGACGTGGCACTCTGTCTCCCAAACAGAGCAGCGCAGTCCTTTGGAAAGTTCCTCAGGAACAATTGGCCAGAAGTTTTTCTCTGAATATGGATACACCCTGTAATACAGAGAGGTTGCTGTACTGAAAAAGACTAGATGAAATAGAGAGTTAAAAATAAAGCAGAGAGGTTTGGAAAATAATGGTATGGTGGGTTTTTTCTGCACTCAGATGAACACGTTTGAGGCTGAGCTGCACCAAGTAAGGGTTTGTTAAAGAAAGCAGCAGTTCCCCATCTTATTTTCAGAATTAAAACTCTGGAATTCACGAGATGATCAATTGAGCCTGATTTATCATGCACATAGTCTTTGGGCCATGCTTTCAAAATTATTTGCAGGGGTCCGACTCAAGGTTTAGAACACTTTTTCTCTGATATCACCAGGTTTTCACCATGTGAGAAGTTAGAAAAGATTGTTATTTTTCAAAGCTATGGTACTTACAATGATCAGATACGTTTTCCCCTCAAAGCTGTGCTTAATCTCGGTTGCATTATATGTTGCAGGCAATTTATATGTCTTTAAAGGGTTAATGAGAAATAGGTATCCTAAGTCAACCCTTAGTGAAGTTTTCTGGAATAATGAGTTTTAATGGAGTCCTGTCAAAGCTAAATGGGTCACCATCAAATTAAAAGGAAAATGTTGGGCAGGAGGAGCCTGGAAACTAATGGAAAAGCCTGCTGCCTTGCTACTGGAAAAGTGAAGGATCCAGAAGCTGTAAATCATACAAGGCCGAGCTGACACTATCAGTAAAAAAAAATTGGCTTTGAAAGCAAGTCCCATCCCCCTGCTTAATTTGCTTGGGAGTGAGGGGAGTCAGGGAATGCAGTGAAGGACTTTTCTTTCCATGCAGTGTGAGCACCGAGACCTCGAGCAGGGTGAACACTGCTGTCAGTCCCTGCAGCCTGTCCCTCCCCTGCCTGCCTGCATCCCTCCTGCGTGGAGACTCCCCCCACCATGGACATGCTGGTGCTCTTCTGCCTGAAAGGGAGGAGGACTGGGCACCAGCCACGACATCTGGCTCCAAAATTTTTGGGCTTCCTTGAGTGTAGGCTGTGGCCAGCGTGGATGAGTTCGGCGCATGCACCACCGACAAAGGAAAGCCTTGCCTGGGAAGAGCTGCACCATTTTGCCACGGCATCCATGGGTCTTGCTGGCAGTCAGCACAGTGATCTTGGCTGGGATGCCTCTGCTGCACACCTCACCCAAAGGTGATGGGTGCCATGAAGAGGATGGGCATCAGCAACAGCTAAGATTTCCTAACAACCAACAGGAAGGTCCCTCTGAACTTGGGAGAGGAGAAATCGCTTTGGTCTGTATTATGTCTCTGCCTCTGGAGAACTGAAGACTGTATCCTATACCCTGCCATCCCTTATATGTCCTACCTTCACAAAAAGCAGTCACAAAATAACCTAAACATGGGAGATCTTCAGATAACAATTTTTGGTCATATTTCATATGGAACTTTTTATGTTGCAACCCTGAAACTGTGACCTGTTTCTTCCTCTGCTCATTTCACTCTTCCTCTGATTATTTCCATCACACACTACCTGAAACCCTCTTTAGCAGAAGACTTGTCTGCACACTGTTC
This sequence comes from Zapornia atra, assembly GCA_013400835.1. Classification (NCBI taxonomy): domain Eukaryota; kingdom Metazoa; phylum Chordata; class Aves; order Gruiformes; family Rallidae; genus Zapornia; species Zapornia atra. Next base: position 603,645 of record VZTU01011430.1, read on the forward strand.
ATTCCTTCTGTCAGTTCAGTGTGATCCTTTCGTAATGAGCTTTCACACCTGAATCATGCCTCTACCATTATACCCTGCTAAGGGAAATGCTTGACCCTCCAGGTTAGCTGATTTTCCCTCTTGATGTTGGGTTCTCCTATCTGCCTTACCCTCATCCAGATTGCTCTGGTATTGAACATCTCTGGTTTCTCATCGTCCCCCAGACAGCAGCTAGAAGGCACAGCACCTTGCACATCCTGTTTGAGGATGGTTTGGTTGCTCTGTAGGTTGTCCCCATTGCATGTTGGGTAGGAACCCAGGACCACTGCAGGGAAGACACTTATAAACTGCAGGTCTCCAGTCCAGTACAGGAGTTTCAGGTAGGGAGCAGGATGATGAACCACAGCTGAAGGAAGCTCAGGTGGTGCATGGCACTTCAAAAAGAACATGCAAGCCAGACAAGGTCGAACAACCATTAATACTTATTGTAGTTGGCAGGTGGGCACATATCAAGGCTTTATCCACTAATCTACATTTGGTGTATAAGTGCACTGCTATTGGCAACTATTTAGGACATAGAAATGCTACGGTGCAAATACACTTCTCACCCATGGTGCCTAGGAAAACAGATACTTTTACATGCACCTATAGATTTTATTATTTCTTTTCTCTGCTAGGGAAATTGCAAGGCCAGTGCTTGTAGGCTTATTTTCAGAGGTTTTATTTACATGCAGTAGAGGGTATGGAGTCTCAAAACAAACATCTTTCAAAGTTGTTCAGTTCTTTGTCTCTCATATACATATGAACACACGCCATACACACATAGACACATACACACAAACATATGCCAACACACTGTACACAAAATTTAGTCACATTTTGGGGTAAGCAGACACGACCTCAAAGTTGGAGGTGTGCCTGTACGGAGCCATTAGGTTCTGACACCATTGTTTCTTCCCATCCAGGGGACTGCTCAACCCTCATCACCAGGCTCTGTGAAATGGAGGGAGCCTCAAAGACTTACTTGGCCATTTAAGGATGTTCTCAGGAATCACAGGAAAGGGAATGACATTCAGAGGCTTGGAGGATTTGGCTGTAGGATGAGAGGTAGAGGTGGAGTGGCAGCATGAAAGTCATAGCAGGAGGCCCAGGCTCCATCCGGGGAAGTGCCTGCCATGAGAGGAAGGGGTGATCGACAACCTGAGCACAGAGGCAGCACTATGCGTGACAGAAAGATGTTCAGCAGCCTTCCACCTACAGGAGCAGTAGCCTGCAAAGAGGGGATTAGAGGAACCAGGAAAGAGGGATGCCATGTAGGAGGACTTGCCACAGGCTTCACAACCTGAGCTCAAATGTTGACTCTCGGTGTGCATGCCCAGGATGTTACAGCTACTGGTCCCTAGGAGTCACCCATCTGTATCTCTGGTTTGCGATGCTCTGGTTTTAATGGCATTGTCTTTCTGCCAGCTCTAATTATTTTATCTGGAGATGAGTGTGTGGATGTTCAGAAGAAATCTGTTGCATGCTGAAAGGCCTCATGGTTACAATACTGTAATACTTACAGAGTATTATCCAGCATCTGAGAGGACCCAGCACACTATACCATTCTGCTGCTCCTTCCAGATGAACGGCCTCGTGCTGACGTGGCTTTACAATAAGTGGTATTTAGAAATAAACACAAAAAAATTACTCCAGGAATCACCTGATGGGTCCATGTTGACAATCAGCAAAAGTTTCACTATGCTTACAAATAAATAAATGCAAAATATTATTTTCTGGTTTGTGGCAAAGGCTTGATACAAAACTTATTTGAATGATGCTATTTATATTTCACAGCAGTATGCTAGAGATATCAAAATACTTTATGAACGTCTCCCTGTATTAATAGGTTAAGAAAAGTTAGGCACAGAAAATTTTGGTGCCTTTTTCTTGAATCTAGACTTGACAGGCTATTTTCACATCCTGACTCGCCCCAAGGCTCATACCAATATTAAAGCACAAGTCTGCAGTCTACAAGCTGTATTTGCAGAGTGTAACTCAGATACCTGTGAACTCTGGATCATCTCACCAGCATTATCCCTCTGTGGTCATTTTGCTCATTCACATTCTTCATCTCTTGCAGGTAAAGCTCCAGTGGAGGTCAGCAGGAACTTCTAAGGAAGAACAACAGCTGCAGTTGTGAACAGTAAATTAATTTATACGGTCTGCTTGATTTCCCAAAACTTAGAAAAAATTGTTATATATGTAAGAATTTGAAGCAAATATATTATTAGAAAGGTAAAAAGAAGATTTTTAGAAAGTAGCTGTTCTTTTAGAGTGCTTTTGAAGGACAAAGTACAAACTGCTAGGGATAATTTGGGGTTAATGAAAACCATCAGGCTTTACAAGAAGGAGATGGAGACCTCTGAATCTCCATCCAGTAACCTCCATTCTGGCACAGCCTAGGATAACTAATTTGATGACACCTGATGGTATTCAAGTCGATATTCCCATTACCACAGGTTAAGTTCATTAACTGGGTGCTGTGTGAGGCCTTAGCACTGGTTTACAGTCAGAGAGAGAGATGAAGACTCCTACATAGATACTCTGGCTGACTTCCCAGGAACAGCTCTGTAATGGAACTGGTCTCCCCCAATACAGGCCTCTGCATTTTTCCAGCATTTCTCCTCCATTCCCTTCCCTTCCCTTCCACAGCCTACTCTTCTCAGTTTGAGTTCTGTTATCTCTATTAAGTGTGCTCTCAGTTTCGTGCTTTCCATAAACATTTATTTAGTTATAGTCTGCATTTATCAGATACCCTCCCTCCTCCTTCCTCAGGGTAGGTAAGATGGGTAGGACGTCTTCAAGGACTGGATCCACTTAATACAGATGTCCCCCTTCTCCAGTGGAAGAGGCATCAGAGTCATCATATCTGAGTGCTCCCTGAGGTAGCTTACCGCAGCTGCAAAGAGAAGTGACCTGAGACGAGGATTGAGGAACAGCAGCAGGAGGATTTTGGAGCAGGAAGATCACATAATTCCACCAACCATCTCAGGAATCTTTTCAGATAATTAGGTAGCCCTAATTACCAAGTTCACTTCCGTTTGAGAAGCAAATTCTGCTTATGTTAGGCCAACGTGGGTCCCTGATGAAGATGTCTTGTTGGCTTTATCTTGCCAGAAAAAAACCCAAGCAGCTGTAGCCGGAAGGCTGATTTTCAAACTGCTGGGGTATCCTGCAGAAGCAGACTGAATTTGATGTTTTGAAACATCTTTCCTTCCCCCTACCTGCTTTTGCCCTTTCTCACAATGTCTGAGAAATTTGTCCTGGTATTTGGTAATTGCTTCCCCCCACTCAAACCTGATTATATTCCCAGAAGCTCCTGCATCTGATATCACATTATCAGTCCTCTCCGTGATACCCACCAAACCACTACGCTGTTCTTCCTTCCTGGCACCTTCCTAAATCCCTTAAATATTTCACCAAACACCCTGAAGACAATCCCCCCCATTCTGACAAATCTTGAGCAGGCTGGGGGGCTCCGTTGTGCTTCCACGCTGCACCAATAAACTCTTGGCATAATCCTCTCTTCACAGATTCATGCCCCACAGTCATCCACAGGCCCCTCCCACTCCTACTCTGCTTTCCCAAATATAATTTCCAAGCACTCCGAGATTCCTATGCACATTACAGGCATTTCCCACTTCAGCTTGCAGCTCATACATTTTTTGGCAATGAGACTCAGCCAAAAAAAGTTCAGGAACCCTTAAAAAAGCTTTTAGTGCAACACAACCTCTATGTAAAAAAAAAATCACCGAGATTTATGTGTGCGTATGATCCCTAAAGCATCTCTCATATTGGGTAACCTGAACTACATAAAGCTATGTATCAATTATTCGGTAGGGTCCATCAGCACTGGGATGCGATCAGATTTTCCCAAAGATGTTGTCTAAGGGATTAGGGGCTAAGGGAGAAACCTGAAATGGTGCTAAGTAAATGTTCCTGCTACACAGTCAAGCTGAAATTATTTGAGGCTGAAGATGCTGGAAATCACTAGAGCTTCAGTATGATAAATGCCCATTTGAAGCTTTATTCCTCTAATTCTCCCTCTTTCTCTGTTAAATGTGGAGCTGTGAGAAGAATCACTAGAGCTGTGATAGCTTGGTGAAAAGGAGGAAGATCTCTGACTTGGGACATGCTTTTCTGCATCCATTGCCCTGGCTCCTCCAGACAGCGTCCACGTAGTCAGTGGGCTGTGCACCAAAACAAAAAAAAAAAGGAAAAAAGGATGGACGGGCAGAGGGAGGAGCCCAGCTCCACAGTTACTGAGCTGTACAATTTTTCTTCACCCCATTCTAAGGACAGTGAAAGAAGTTCAGGAAAAGCTGCGTGAGGCAGGACTGACTCCTCCCAGTGATCCCCACTTCCCTCCAGGCACGTTTCTAGCAGAGGGCCAACACTGGCACCAGCACAACTGTGGGCTCTGTTGAGCAGTCCCGACAGCCTGGAAGCAGGGGAGAAATAATCGTATGAGTAGCTGAGAAAATAGGTCCAAATTGTGTCTGCAGTGCTCTGGCTCCTCTTACTTCTGTTTTTTTCTTTTCCTTTTCTTTTTTCTTAGCTGGATCCCAGATGGTGCCACCTTCTCAACCCATTTGTTCCCCGAAGGAACGTTCTGGGCATACAGCTCTTCCTTGTGGATTAGCTTCTCATCTATATATTTCTATCTGGGGTAAGGGCCATGAAGAGAGTAATGATTTTTGTTAATAAAAGGGGTAAAAAAGAATATCCTTTCGTTGCTGCTGTGGTAAACTCCTGCAGACATGTGGACAGTCCCCTTCTACTGCATGAAATAAAAATGTTTAAAGAAACAAAGCACACACAGGTGTAGTTCAATGGAAAACTGCAAAAGGGAAAATCTGGAGGAATTCCTGTCTTCCCCTGCTTCCTCAGCTGTGTACTCACTTGCAAGTGATTACAGGCTTGCAGCAGAGAGGTGTTTTCATTGGGAAGGGTCCCAGCAGGCTGATTGGGTGGTCCCTTAACCTCTGAATAAATGCCAGATCCAGAAGTTGTGCCAGGAGGAATTTTTTTTTTTTTAAATCAGTCCTGCTACAGGCCTAAACCAACAAAAACTGGAGTAGACATCGTGAATGTTGGGTTTGGGTGGAAAGGTGGTTGCAACCAAGATTTGTCTCCACTTTCCTCCTCATCTGAAAGCTCTTCTTTCCTCTAAAAGTCAAAACTATTTTTCAGGGGTCTGTTTCTTTTGCATCCAGCAAAGTTTTTCCTAAGAGAAACTGTGCAAGGGAGAGCCTACTAGAGCTCAGGCACCCGGTCCCTCTGCAACTTGCTGCCATAGCTTGCCACAGTGCATCCCACAGCTCTCTGCCCCGCACCCCTCTCGCTAGGGAACTGTGAAAAGCAAATCTGAGTGGCTGAGTAAGCAGCAGCTGGGGAGTCTTGGAAGGAAAAGGCTAGCCAAATATTCAACATGTGGTCAACTGCAATAATTAGCAACAAAATTCTTTGTATTTTAAAGTTTTGCTCTGATTCTAGACATTTCCACAGCACGGGAAATATTCTGGACAATCGATTGACCTGTTTCTGGTGCAGTCATTATTTCAGCCTCGAACAGCTTATTTAGACTGCACAGCCTTCCTGCTTCTTGCCCACTCAATTAGTTTTGAATGGACAAGAAACCAGCTGCCTGACCCTCCTGTGAAGGTTTAGTGTTTGCTATCAAAGACACATTTCTTTTCCTAACATCTTTAAATGAGATGGTTCCATAGTCTGTTTGGTAGGAACCAGCACAAGTCGGACAGGCACCCACATAATTACACATATGGATGCTGTGTATTTATAGGACTGTGCAAATACCTAGAATATGCTCTCACAACAATTGTTTTTCTTCAGTTGTTTGGTTGTAACACTTCAGACAAAGGTCATTCTGACTGACAGTGCATACGTGTTGGATTACGGGCCGAAGTAACAAGACAAATAATTGTTGTACAGAATCTGCATGTAAAATTCAAAGATGGCATGTAAGTCCTATGTCCTTATAGCCAGAGTCAAGGGACTCAGTGCTCGATTCTTGCTTGCCTGGAAGGAAAAAACAGAACATGTTTGCTTAGCTCTTACCTTAGTTTCCTACTATTGAACTAAAAAGTAGCCACCCCTTAGAAGAAGGCAGAAGTAGAAGCATTAAAAAGAGATATTATTCTCTTTTTCACCTTTTCTGGATTCCCACTAATTTTAGTTTCCCTCTGCCAGAAAAGCTGGCGGACAATACATTGCTCTTAAAAGTCTGCTTTCAGTTAGATGCAACTGCTTTTTTCCCAACTCTTTTGTTTGTCATCTATTATTGTTGCTGTTCTTAAAGCTCACAGAAAACCTTGAATCTTTAAATTATATTTAAGTTATTTGGATGTATATTGTCCATACATGGAGAGAGAAAATCAAAAGACAGGTCCACTGGGCACCCTTTCTTAAAAATACCGATAAAAGGATTGAGTCTGCCCTCCTTCCTATTATTGGTGACTAATTGCCTGCTTTTTAAATCATGAAAGGAAACCTTAGTCTCACGGCAGAAGTTGCATGACACAGGAATAGGTATAAATCCTCAGCTTGGATTTAGCAGGTTCACTTGAGGTACATAATGTGTTGACTCGCCAAGGAATTAAAAAGTAGGAATTCCTCAAAGCTCCTGGGAAACTGGCTACGAGAGGCTGTTACGATACAGGCACTGCGGACACATGAATTGTTGTCCCACCTTGTTGCATGAGTGAACCAACATGCATATGAGGATGGGTTCAATGTGTGAAACGGGCCCCTTGCTCATAAGTGGAAGAAGGAAGGTTTGAATGAGAGGGTGCTCCCCACTGCTGCTGCTTTTTGGTGAGCCTAATTGCCATGCCTTGAACTATGGTCCAGTGAGATCTGAGCAGACCAGCCAGAGTCTATTTGGAATTCCCACTCTATCATTTAGAAGAACTTTATTTGGCATGCTGAGGCTGAGGCTTGAGCTCCTCCGGTTGATCCTAAATAGCTGTTGTTACTGACAGCCACGTCAGTTCTCCTACCTCAGCCTGCATTTTTTAATTTCAGATAATTCCCTGTCATCTTCATGCCACAGATCATTGCCTTGCTTCAGCAAGGCACTTACAAAACATTTTCCATGTAGGTATGTTTGCATTAGACAAAAGTCACATCTCTAAATTAGATGGTGGTTTGATTTTGCAGTTGGCTTTGCTTTACAGGCACTGCAGAAACTTCCATGCTAAACAGTCTAGAGTCTACACGAGGCTAGCACTGAAGGCAGCCAGCTCTGGAACTGCCACAGGGACCACTGATATGCACAACAAATGTACATAAACAGAAGACAAACAATCTTCTCAGGCTAAAACTGAAGTGTTTTTAAAGCCATGAAATACAAAGCTATTGCACAGGCTTTCAAACCCTGTTTCTTTGCGAAAGGCTAAGCTCACAGTATAGAAAAGCCAGTTATTTTGGCAGGATTTTGCTTTCTCTGTTTCTGCCAATAGCTGAATTTAATTACTGTTGCGTTCATGGAAATACTTACCTAACTGGAGGAGCTACATATGAATTTACTCAGTTTCATATAAAATGAAGCAAATGCATACAGAGACACTGCAGAGAAGTTTAAAACATGGAGATTTGTACAACTGCTTCTGGGTTTCGTTCCTTTCCCTCTCTGGTTCAAATGAATTTTTAGCATGCCTGAAAAATGCAAGACTGTGGCTGGAGAAAGTAAATTGCTGCCTATCTGCAGTGAAGTCAGCGGTTCCTCCCAAGCTGTAAGAGCTGAAGTCACTCTGGAAGAAAAGGTGCTGAAGTTTTCGAAAGCAACAAGCATGAACTGCATCCCAACTCGCACAGCATCTCTGGCAGCAGGTTTGTGCAAGGAGCACTAAGAGGAGGCATCTTGCTCATTCAGCTTTAATCCAAATACCAGCTGCGGCGTCTCATGTTCCCTTCCCACTGGAAGGTGGAATGGCTTGTGCAGAGAGAGCTCCCCAGCCACAGTCTTACCACCTAAGAGAGCAGCTCCTTGCAACTTCTTTCTGCTAATGTCATATTTCTGAAGACTCCTGTTTGTTCTCTGCTCACCTGGCCTAGCTCCGTGCTATGAAAGCATGCACCCAAGTAGTACCACATTTTAGGGGGAACGCAGTCCCTGCCATTTGATAATACAGTGAATTATTCATGGAAGATCACTGCACAATGAAACGTATGGCAACATAGAACCCCCTGGTCTGAGATCTACAGGAAAACTGACAGAGATGATATATTCATGAGATGGCCTAAAAAGTTTCAAATTGCATAGTGCTCACAAGCCTTCCCATACCTGTGTTTGCTGTCTGCCCTATAGCTGAGTCTCTGCCTTTTTATTATTTGTCTCCAGATTTCTCCTGTGCTTGACACATACAGTTACCTCTGGGGAAGGGAACAAGGCAAACAGAAAGGGTTTAATTGAAGTGCACTTCATTTACAGTATTATTGCTCTAACAGACAACTACTTGATGAAGAAAATCCTTATGAGGGTGCATTTCTCTGTGGATTTAGGGTAGGACAGATCGTGCTTCCTTGTCATTTAAAATTGCAGTGGATTTAAGGCAGACTGATAACACAAATAAAAATATGATTTTCATTGGTGACTTGAGTTATATTTATCATGGGCCAATTAGTCTAGGTCATGAGTCAATATAAACAGTGAGGTGTTCGTGTCTAAGCACTGATTTTAGCTGGATTTAAATTGCCCCTCTAAGCCAGGACTGCAATTCATACTAGAGTGCATCTCAGTCACTCTGGAGGAAGCCTGGCAAATTTTAGACTCCTTGAAGCAGTAGAAATATCAGTCTTCTTGTAATGCTGCTATCACTTCTTCCCGTGAGAACTTACTTAAAGCAGAGGAACTTACTTTTATTGAACTAGTAGAAGAAAGTAACTGAGCTCTAATATCAACAGATATGAAAGTGTTTTACAGCAGCAGCAGGTTAAAAAAAAAGATTTGAGACAAGCTTTTGACATCTTTAGGAAGAGTAGTGGCTAGAAATTAATCTACTGTACATCTGGGAGGCATTACACAAAAAAAACCCCATAGCAGTAGATAAAAGTTTAATCATTCTTGTAGTAAGATAGAATAGCAGAATGTACAGGACTGGGCTGTAAATTATGCTACTATAATGGAAACATAAGAATGAAACATTGACCAAATGAGTTAGGCATTAAAATATGATCTCCAGTGTAATTTGCTTGATAACTTAGAATATATAAGATGATTCATATATGACGAGCTGGCAAGCAAGTTTAATATACTTGTTAAGTATAAGCTGGACTTGTAACCATCCTATCAATTAAGTTCAACATTCTCCAGTTCAATAAAGCTATTTTGGAGCAAGAGCTACAGAACCCTCTTTTCTAAACAGACTGGAAACAGAGGCATAACAGAGGTATGCTCTGTCTTGCAGAAGAAATTAATAGCAAGTACCATGGGACAGGTCACATTTAGAGTTAAGGTAAGTTAAGTGTTGTAAAGCTGTCAGACCAAACTCACTTCACATGTCTCTGAAGCGTGAATCATCCATAAGAACTATTGATGGCCTTCATCAACCTTGATTTCTAAAAGCTAGAGAAATGGTCCCCTTTAGAGGACGGGCATCTAAGACATACCCTCTCAAAACGTCCCTTTTCAGGTGCTAAGTACGGGTATATGTATTTGACTCTGAAAAATCTCAAGTTAGGTGACTTGAACTCTCTCCTACGTTATGGTGGCTCCACCTTGGGCTGAAGAAATCGTTGAAAAAAATAAGTATGCAGTTCAGATTTTGAATTTTGAGTGAATGGCAGACTTACTTGTCCAACATTCTTTTCCACTAGCTTTCAAATGTTTCATTAAATCTCTGATGGTAGGACATTGTGTCTCCTGGTCTGCTAACATGCATGCTAACTGTCGCAGTTTTGTGTGGCTGGGTTCTGGTGGAGAAGGGGGGCTGCAGGGGTGGCTTCTACAAGAAGCAGCCAGAAGCTCTCTGCTGGCCCAACAGAGCAAACACCAGCCAGCTCAAGGCCAGAGTCGTTGTTGACCAAGGCCGAGCCCATCAGCGATGGTCACAGCGCCTCTGGGAATCACATTTAGGAGAAAAAAAATGCAAGCAGCTGCTTTTTGCCACCAGAGAAGGGAGTGAGAAGATGTAAGAAGCTGTGCAGACACCAAGGCCAGGGAAGGAGAGAGAGAAATTCCCCTGAAGTCCATGGAGAAGACCATGGTGAAGCAGGCTGTCCACCTGCAGCCCATAGATGATTACAGGGAGCAGAGATCCCATCTACAGCCTGTGGAGAGACCAACCCATGCTGCAGCACACTTTTGCTGGGGGACTTGCGGGACTTGTAAGGGACCATGCTGGAGCAATCTGGGCCTGAAGGTCAGCACCCCATGGAATGGAGCCACGCTGAGGCAATTAGTAAGGAGATGACACTCTGGTAGAAAGGACTCATGGAGACATTCGTGGAAGACTGTTTCCCATGGGTGGGACCCCACGGTGCAGCAGGGGAAGGGCGTGAGGAATCCCCCTCCCCTGCAGCTAAGAAGGAAAACAACTTAGGAGGAACTGACAAAAACCCCATTCCCTCATTCCCTGCCCCTCTCTGTGTCACAATGGGGGGAGAAAGAAGGGAGTGAAATCATGACTAAAGTGAAGTCTACTAAGAAGGGAGGGGTGGGGGGAGCTGCTTTAAGACCTGGCTGCACTTCTCATTACCCAACTCTGGTTTCACTGGGTGTGCAGCAACACTTTAATGTTATTCTTTATTCTGTGTTGAGTCTGTTCTGCCTGTGATGCTAATTGAGGAATGATCTCTCCCAGTCCTTTTCTTGAATCCTAAGCCTTTCAATATATATTTTCAACCCTGTCCAGCTGAAAAGGGGAGTGATAGAGCAGCTTTGGTGGGCATCTGGCCTCCAGCCAGGGCCAAACCACCACAAGGACACATGAGCTGAGAAGACCTTTATTCAGCAGTGCGTGTGGGGTATCAGAAAACTGGATCATATTCCCTTCAAATTTGTGCAACTAGGAAAATATCTCTGTGTTTAAATATGGAGGCTTGAGTGACACGTCAGCTTTCTCTGGAGACTTCACTAAAAACAATGGTAAAAAAATTTACATTACTTTTAAAAAGAGAGAGAGAAAGGGAGAGAAAGAGTGTGAGTTTTGGGCAGAAAGGACTGAGACAGCTGCTGGACTGGTTTCAGGCTGGCAGTGCAGAAGCATAACTGAAAACAGAAGTCACCGGATCTAGGGAAGGAAAAATCTACAAAGGAAAAGAAAATAATCTGCTTACCAAACACTGTGACAGCAGAGGCCTTACATTTACTATCAAGGTGTGTTTTACCATATATCTCTTGGCAGCATTGGATTTCACAGTGTAAATGTATGAAAAATATTTTCACTTTGGAGTTTTGTTTTCTCAGGAATGGTAGAGGATTTTACGGACAGAAATCACAGTTCCCAAAATAACTGAAGGGTAGAAAGTGCCTCAAAGTAAAGAAACCTACTGATTGTGTCACCATTTTGACAGAAATTTCCTTACACAGAAGAGATTTAATGCCCGTTCCCCAAGATGGAATCAGGCTGCCACCAGTCTCTCACCAGTCCTACAAGGGAAGGGCAAAGCCAACCTTCTGGGAGTCACAAGAAAACCCATCTGAATTTCAGAACAGAATTTAACAAAGGCCACCAGGTTGTCTGGTGCCATTTGGATCCATCTTCTGCCTCCAGGAGATAACAGCATTGAAGGAAAAGGCCTTATTTTACCTGACTGTACTGTACCAGTATGCAACCACTCTTATTCCCAGAATAAAATTTAAGCGGTAGTACAGGTAATGGTTCACTCCCCTCTTCTTCAGCACTCATCTTCACTTGCAATATTTAAACCAGTGTATGAAAAATTGTTGCTTTATTGGCATGAAAATGCCAGCTATTTTTTTTTTATTCTTCAAAACCATGAGCCTTAATGGGGCATGAGGGAACAAGAATAACCCCAAATAATATTAATACTGAGGAGGCTGCAGAATGAAACTTAAAGCTTTGCAAAGTGTTCACAGGATTCAGTTACACAACTGTCAGGAATTACAGGTGGTCTTGCTGGAAATGTGAATGTTCCTAAAAAATCTCATGACAATCAGGTAGGATGGGATTTTAAGTGAAGCTGACAGCTTTATTCTGAGTTCATCTCTCTAAGGTGGATTAGTTAGCACACTTATCTGGCCGCATGGATGAGGGGAGGTGTGACCTACACAGATCTATAACATAAGCCTAAATGCCTTGGAACCCATTCAAAGAGCTACAGAGGAAAGATCACTTCTGTCTTCACAGATCTACAACAGTAAGTCTGTTGCAGTTGGTACCTTCAGAAAATAGTCCCTAAACAAAATTCCTTTCTTCATGCCTCTCTTGATTTAGAACCTTAGTCTCACATTTGTAGTTTCTTTTATTTTGGCCAATATTGAAAATCAATTGGAGTCTGAAAATGCATTAATATTTACATTTACTCTGTTAAAGAAATGTTTGCTAAAAAGGCGAAAAAAGATAGAAACATCTCAGCTAATATGGCAACCTGTTGGTGTACCTCTCTTTCTCCCCCTGTTTCTATGATTTTTACTTAAGGAGCTCTCCTTTCTATTTTTCTTCTCTGACGTCCCAGGATGAAGTGCTGTAAACAATTATGTTTGGGGTGTCAGCAGTCACATTCACTTTACGGTCTTGCCAATGTGTAGGCAATTTCAAATCCACAGCATCCACTGCAGATAGAGTCTTGCATGGTTCATACTTCGATCCTGAGTAATAAAGCACTGCTAAGCTGCAGCAGCCTGTTGGAGAATGGCTCGAGGAGTGAGGCCATAGTTCTATGGAGCCATTGTTCAAGCAGTCGCCTGTATAACTTAGTGTATAATTTAGTATCGAGTAGTTTCTTAGGTAACTTAGCAAGGGTAGGCCCCACACCATCTGGACACAAGTGATAGCAAAGAAGGACAGCATTCCTGCCTGTGCTACACAGTATCAAGGTGGAGAAAGCTGTATTGTTCTTGAGGGTGAGAAAGGAACACAGTTCCCAGTCCTCAAGATGGATGGAGAATGTATATGTAATCTGTAACCAAGAACCAATCCAGTTGTAATAATTATAATATGCTTTGGCAATAGTATAAAAGAGAGCCTTTTACCATAATAAATCGAAGCTTGCCTTACCATTCATATTGAATCGACTGCTTGTTTCCCCGCGCTGACCTAGTGGTTTCCCTGCAGCAGCCCAATGTCAAAATACCACTCCCAGATGACTGACTAGATCTCTATTCACTGTGACAGCAGGATGCCTAGGTCAGATACAAATTCCTTTGTTGCTGACATCCACCTTTAGAGAATTGAATTCTACCCTGCGGCTTCCAAATCTGCAAATGTGCTGAGTATATATAGGAAAGCACAGGCTAGGAAGGAATCACCAGGTTCAACAAGCTGAGTCGCCAAAACAGATATTATAGTGTAAGAGAATTCTATTTCGGGAACATCTGCAGAACCCCCATCCCACATGTCCCTGCTAAGGAAAGCATGCCCTGTATTGAATTTTCAGGGGGTTTTGGTTGTAGTGTCTCTGCTGAGAACATCTTTCACTATGCCAGAAGTAATACTGCTGATATGTACAGGTGTACCTATTTCTAAAAATAAACAAGATTAGTTACTAATTTTTTTTCATTGATGAAAACCACTCCTTCCTTATTCACCTTGGGAGGCTTTCAAATGGCAATTCCATCTGAAGTATAAATCTGCTATGGTACTGAAAGAAGACTCTATAGTATTTTGAGACTTCTTTATCACAGCCTAGTCAGATCTGCCTTCATCAGTCTTTTCAGTTCTGTTGCATGGAGTTTCACAAAAGCTGCAGATCTCCATACAACTCACTGTAATAACATGTTCCAGGTAATTGTTGGTTTCTTGGAATACTTTTGAGTCTACTTCAAGCCATAATTAAAGGAATCACATAAACTTGGAATAGTCTTTAGAAATCTGAAAATAGGAATTTAATTCACAAATGTTAGGGTGGAATAGGAAAAAAGTGAGCCAAGATCAGCACACAACCATGCTCATTTGCAGTACTCAGAACAAGGCAACCCTTTTGTTTTGGCCACCAAAACTTACCCAAGGCATCTTGTATATATATTGTGTAGTGAGAACAACAGCAGGTCCTCTCCAAAAGTAGCAGAGTACATTTATTATCGAGACAGTAAGATACTGCTCGAAACTAAGCAAAAAGCTACCTTCAAAGAGAGAACATTGCCATAGGGAAACCAAGTATTAGAGACAAAGCCTCTTCTGGTGCCTGTTTCTTGGTGTTGCTCACAGACCAGGTGCTGAAGTCCACATTTAAAACCAGGCTCTGGGGTGTATTTTGTTTTAAGCAAACAGACACCTTCAGAGATGTGAAAGGATTACATGAAAGGATAAGGTTTCTGTTCTGCTTTCTGTATCTGTGCCTCCTTTCTGTTAAGTGGATGATTTTTGGACAGAAAAGTCTCAAAACTTTGTTAACAGACCCTTGGCTAAACTCAGGTTATAGTTTATCTGGTATATTTTCATATAACTGTTCCTGTAGCTTTGCCAGCAATGCTTACTCCAGGATGTAGACCTGATATGATCCATAGGATCAGTTTCAGCAAAGATTCTTTGGAGAGTCCAGTTGCCTACATTAATTACACTGAATTAAGTTTCTGTCCCACTAGCCACTCAGTTACCAAAATAATCTCAGAAGTGCACTCCAGAACTTTAACCAAAAAGAAATATCTTCTATTTTTCCAAAGTTTTTAACATAGGCTCTATGTGTTTTCCCCCTTATAAGTGCTGGGTTATATTCAGTTCGGAGAAAATGTTGGCAACAATCAGTTTTACAGGATAATCTCTACAGATCTGGGAAGCTTCATTACCAAATTAGGTGTCATGACAAGGGAGACCCAGAAAGATGAACAGTGCACATAGCCTGGATTGTATTAATTTGGATTATCATGTTTTAAGTTCTAACGTCAACTTGAAATTTGTCAGTAAGTGCCTCACCTTCTTCCTGAAGAATGAAATGAAGTACTTAACTAGATTTTTATTTACAAATAACTTGCCTGTTCTCTCTTTGTCATCTCACCAGCTCCTATCTTCTTCCCTGCTGCTCACTTTCATTTATATAATCAGAGGATTTTTTAATTATTTTGGTACTTAGATTCAAGTTAGAACCCCCATGACATCATGATTTCTCCAGACCTCTCCCTTGCAGTATTAAAGACTTAAAGATTTTCTGGAGATCTCTAGGGATGGGTGAGTTTCCAGCTCATTCAGTATATGGAAGCCCAAGCATTCAGTTCTGTCCATTCCACTTACTTTCTTCATCATCTTCACAGGATAAATGTTGCTTTTGCATAATTTGTACATAATTCATTTTCATTTTAATTATCCACATGGTCTCATAACATCTCTTGTGCATCAAGCATCCTCTCTCATGCTATAAGAATCTACCAGTATCTTCCTGTAAAATCATTTTTGCTCAGAAATTTGGGAGGTTCTTTGTAATAAAAACATGCACAGGAAAAGAAAATATCTATAACTTTGTCTCAACATCTTGATTTTCTTTTCCCGTATTTCCTGTATCCTGTAACAGAAGGGAAGATTGATGTCTGAGCACTGACTGGTTTTCAGATCTGCCATTTCCTTTTAAAGAAGGATGATTTAATAGAGAAAACCAAGAATCTGGGGTGCTGAATTCCAACATCTAAGTCTTTGTTTTGACTCTGAGCAAGAAATTGGGTCTCTCTATCCCACATGACAGGTAAATGTCCAACTCCAAAGAATTATTTTGTAGTGTACACTTATATTTTCAGCATCTTCCACCCTTTCTCTCTCCACTCTTGCCCTGCATACTTTGAAGGGTAATTTGTAGGGTTCTTCAGTAACATTGAAAGAGGGAAATAAAAACAACTTGTCAGACAGCCTCACCTTATAGGCCCTGAGACCGAAAACCTCTGATTCTACAGTTCTGGAAAAGCAGTCCCCATACATGATGTGCCTCATTGCTGTCCGGAAAATCTCGCCTCTGGACAAGAGTGGGCAATCTAGGGTAATTCACTTCTGAGATTGGTGACAGGACTGCTGGTTCAGTTGGCAAACAGCCATTGTTGCTTGTGGCTTAAATGTCTGTCCCTGAGCAATTGCATAATTCTGCACAAATGCAGAAATCAGTGTAATCACTCAATTATATGATTGCAACACCTGATTACAAAGGTTGGGATGATACCAGCAAGGTAATTCACATGAACCTGTTTGCAAGATGTTTTTTCTTTACTCAGAACATATTCTGTTTCCTTTGGAAAGGTCAAGGCATGAAGAATGGAGGAGTAAGTGAACATTATGTTAATAAGCTTCCTGGGGCCATCATTTACATTAATTATGTGTTTGCTTAGCCTCCCTTGGGTATTCTGACATAAATGCATTAATTTCACAGTGAATTTCACCTTTATAGGTAACAACAGAGATGTTATTTGAGAAGAAGGACTAGGAAAAAAGTTGGAAACTAAACACCTCTATAGTATACAGAGTGCATCAGCAGCAATCAGGGAAAGGTTTATGGTTTTCTCCTAACATTTGGAAGCTCTGACATCCCCACACCCACCTCGGGCTGACTTATTTCAATGTCTGGAAAACCTAAAATTTTCATCCATTGTGTTTCAGTGCTGATGCGAACTGCTGCTCTTGGAGCTTTTACTGAAGAGCTGAAAAACAAGTATTCCTAATAATTCTTTGGAGAACTACTGTCATCAGAATAATGATCACTAATGACGGTTCCCCTGTGACCCTCTTTGTCTTGGGAGGATTGCCTCCTTGACTAGTTTCTAACTCTAGTCATGAGCTGGGTGTTTTGTCTCGCATGGGTAAATGAAAGTGTACAGCAGTGAAGGAAAACAGAAATCCAGCACCCCACAGCATACATACATGAGATGACAGCAAGTGTCATTTTTCTCCTGCCTGAATTGGGCTCGCTGTATTACAGCATACCAGCAGTCTCTGTGGAATTACCTCCTCCTGTTCCTAATACTTCAATGGTTTCTGAAGATAATGTATCTGGGCTTGCAGGAATTCATCTTGTCTTGCCCCTCCGTGAAGCCTCTGGGCTTCACCGTTCACAATCCCCACTCAAAAGATTTTTTTCTTGCATCCCTACTTTGCTGCAGATTTGACTACCACTTATTTATATGCAGTAGATATGAAGGACTCAAAATGCTATCCCTGTTCATAGGTTAACCTTATCTCTGCCCAAGGGGTTAATGCTTCATGATTTGCTCATGTAAGCAGCTTTCCAATGCTCTGCCATGTAGAAAGACATCTGGAGTCAGTCCCATGTGGTCAGTGTTAATTAAGTTTCTTCCCCATGTTTCCAGGCCTCTCAGACTGTTGTAACTTTCACATCTCTTCCCATTTGGGTTCTTTCACTCATGTTGTGCTCTTTGTTAGCAAATTAAGAGAAATGTAACAGGAACAGGCTCTTATAAAGCTTTTTCCCAGTGCTGTGTTTATTTTACTGCTGCATCTGCACCTGGCCTCAAGCAAAATCTCTTCAGCCCCAGGTGGTCAATTTTTAACGGTGCTCATGGCAGGAAACAGAAGGTTGACAGTTGGCCCATTGGTCCCATCACTGTTTCTGGATAAAATTGAGAACTGCCAAAGGAAAAAACTAAAAAAAAAATAAATAGGGGAGGAAAATGAGACAATACCAGAAGCAGTTCCAAAGTTCACATAAGAAATAAGTTGGGGATTGTTAACTGGAGAACATAGATTGAGGCATACATCTTAGTCTAAATATATATAAATATGGAGATCTCAAGGTCAAAATAACACATGGGTTCATTCGTGCTAGCAACACTTTAATGACTTGTATTGAGGCAGTAGGAGGCAGGAAAACTATTTGCTTCTCTATCAGAAACACCAGGCAAGATCCCCATATAGGATTTTCCCATAATCCTTGAGGAGACACAGGGTGAAGGGACAAGGAACTGTGGGGAAAAGTCACCTGTGTTCAGGTAATCCTCACAGCTCACATGGGCTGCTGTGTAGGTTGCTGGCCTGGCTGGTGGCCATAGTGTCCGTCCTTTCTTCATTCTTTAAGGGTCCTGCCAGGTGAAATGTCAGAAATGGGGTATCTGCTTATGATGTCCTCAACTCTGTTTTCTAGTACAGAGGTTTCTGATGCTATAGAGTATAAGAAAATTATGGCAGAAGAAGCTTTAAACGATGCTGGCGGCTCACAGGTAGCTTCCAGTTGCAAAACTTGAGCTGTATTTGTTCATGACTAAAGTTCTGCAGTCATTTCCAGCAGCATATGCTTTTGAGGTACAGAGCTGCCATAGCTATAATACTTACCCTTCCACATGTGCAACACTTCATTTTGTGTACGCTTCATCCAAGTGTTTATTATGGAATCCTCACCATACCCTGTGCCTGGCTAGACGCTCGCCCAGCCACAGACACTTGCAGAATGAGGGACTGAATGTGGCCAAGTCCACAGGGAACTCTGGTGGCAGAAAACAGCCATTCCTGACACCAGTAATGTACTGGTTTTGCACTGGTTTTCACCTTTCAGACTTAAGAGCATTGAAAACTACAAAATACCACTGCTCTTTTTACAAAGTGGAGCAGCGCAGGCTTGCAAGCCAGCGGTGGGATGCAATACAACCATCCTGCATAAAAATACAAAGTGACAGACCCACTTCTTTGTGGTCTTTGCAGGTGTCAGTATGTATTAATTCAGTAAATATTGCCCTGTTTGTGGTGATGAAATCAAATCAATGGATGTTTGACATAATTTATCTTTAAAACCAGTTGAGAAAAGTAGCTTCTCATATTTTTGACTGCAGCTGTTTCTGACTTTACAGTAGATTAGATTTCCTGCTACAGACAGTGAAAGATGGAATGAAAAAAATTTGGACTTTAGCAGAATAATAAAGGATGAAGTTTTCAGACTTTTGCATCACCAGATATGCTAAGCAGAAGGAGGTCCTAAAAGGGGGTTGGAGACAGTTAGGAAAGGAGGACCTTGGCATCATTTGGCTGGCTGTAGTCGCTGCATTCAAGGCATAAATGGGCAGGAGCTATTGGGAGGAGACTGTAACAGCCTGACCTGCAGTACTGATGGCTACAGCAGGAAAATGGCTACCCACAGGCAAACAGATGTGTCACTGTTCGAAAAAGATAGATCTTATTTCATAAGCCGATTCTTCTAATCTTCTACAGTGATTTAGCCTCAATGCCAAATTATAGCTCTGCAGTTTACACCACCAGCCTAGTGTTCAAGCTGTTATTTTTTTAAAGTAAGAAAGAAGTTAGAATTTTCCAGTGACTACTGGGGGGTGGGGGGTGGGGAATCAGAGCAAAAGTAAAGCTGACCTTCCACAAATAGTTATGGGAGCTGTGTTGGGATGATCACAATTGCCTTCAGGAGGGAAAAGGGGAGAATTTTCTTGCTTGCATATTCATAAGACTTAAAAAGTTGGGTTTTTTTTTCATTGGCTTTAAAGTTGTGTTTGATTGGCTTGGAAACTGTAAAGGAGGAAAAAAAGAAAGCAGAAATTCCATCCTGCTTTAATCACTGCCCACTGCAAGCCTCCCTAATGACTTCCAGATGCATTCTTTTTATGCTATTGTTTTGGCACAGTTTCCAGACAGCTTTTGGATCTGTTAACGTTAAAAAAATGGCAGTGGGGGGGTGGTGTTAGAAGTAAAAATCTTACCCTGCCCTCCTCTCTTCTAACAGAAAACAGATTTCACTCTGGTTATATAAATGTGTGATGAGCCGGAGAAAGGGAACGTCTGTGGCTGTCTCTCTTCGATCTCCAGGAAGTCTTCTGATACAGAGAAAGAAAAATACTCATTTAAAGTCCTTGTGGGGAAAGATGTGAAAGATTTCCTAGAATCTCTTGATATGTATGTAAAATAGCATACAGTTGGACATAAGCGAGAGCCCCACTTACTTTACAAATATTAAACTCTCCACCACAAAATAATTTTTACACTACTGTCTGTGTCACACAGAGCTGAGTCATCTAAAGCAAAGCACCTTGCCTCTTAATGCCTCAGTTTCCCC
Organism: Zapornia atra; assembly: GCA_013400835.1. NCBI lineage: Eukaryota > Metazoa > Chordata > Aves > Gruiformes > Rallidae > Zapornia > Zapornia atra. The sequence goes on from VZTU01011430.1 coordinate 623,787, forward strand.
CAGTGAAATTGAGACAGTCGTGCTCAGCCACAGTATGAAAAGCTTCTATGATTTTCAGATGAAAAGCACTTTGCAAAGTAGGGTCAAAACAGCTTCTGACGTGCTGTCATGGTTTAACCCCAGCTGACAGCTCAGCCCCACACAGCTGCTCACTCACTGACCCCTCAGCAGGATGGGGGAGAAAAGTGGAAGAGTGAAAGTGAGAAAACTCATGGGTTGAGGTAAAAAGACAGTTTAACATGGAAAGCAAAAGCCATGCACACAAGCAAAGCAAACCAAGGAAATCCCCAGGAAAGCAGGGCTCCATCACACGTAACGGTGACCTGGGAAGATAAACACCATCACTCTAAACAACCCCCCACCTCCCTCCTTCTTCCCCCAGCTTTATATGCTGAGCATGATATCATATGGTATGGGACATCCCTGTTTGGGTCAGCTGTCACAGCTGTGTCCCCTCCCAATTTCTTGTGCACCCCCAGCCCACTCACTGGTGGGGTGGTGTGAGAAGCAGAAAAGCCCTTGGCTCTGTGTAAGCACTGCTCAGCAGTAACCAACACATCCCTGTGCTATCAACACCGTTTTCAACACAAATCCAAAACTGAGCCCTACACCATCTACTGTGAAGAAAATTGACTTTATCCCAGCCAAAACCAGCACAGATGTGTAGGGGGTAACAGAAGAACGGTGATTTCTTTGCTAAACTGGAGAGCAAACCAGCAGTCTCCTCTGGAATGGTGCATCTGATGCCCATGCAAGGCAGCCACGCATTGTACAGTCATAATATTTGTAAGGAAATCTGTTCCCTTTTGAAAAATGATAACATACTAGTGCACAGTTATTCTATATCTTGTTGGGGAATCCCATTATTCCTCTACCCAGCCATTTTTTCTTTCCTCTAACTTTGATGTCCATGTGAAAATGTCCACCTCTGTGTTTCCTTTCATCCATGACAAGGAGAGAAGGAGAGTTATTACACACTGTGATGAAGGTGCCCTTTCACAAGTCCTGGGATGCCTCAGAGGTCTGGAACCTTCTCTTCTCCAGGCTGAACAAGCCAAACTTTCGCAGCCTGTCTTCACAGGAGAGGTGCTCCCTGTTGGTACCACAAAATTGTTTGGCAATAGGCCGTTCGAACTGGCATAGGCCAAAAGCAGCCCAGGGACCATTCTGACAGTATGGCTCATTTTAATGCCCAGGAAGGCTGTCTGACACTGTTTAATTTACTGCTGTAGCCATAGCCAGCTTGGCCCAAAAGTAAAGAGGAAGGTGGGAATTTTGTTTGCATCCAAAGCAACATTTGGCAGAAAAGCTTCAGACAGCTTTGAGGCAAAAACATCCTATCGGGACATCCATACCATAACCTTTGGTGTGCAAAAGTAACAAATCATTTCGGACAGGGGGTTCTGAAATTCAGTGGTCTTTGCCAGGTTTTTTAATCCTTGATCACCACCGTTGCTATTGGCAGGAAGAGTTCCCAGCTATTGCCAAGGTCTTGCAGAACTGAGGTCCTAGGGCAGACATGGAAATGAGTCTTATTTCTGCCACTTGTCTCAAAAGTGTAGGTAGGAAAGTAGCATTACTAGAAAGGTTTTCTCTAGCTAATCCAAGTGTTTTGCTGGAAAAATATGGATTATATGTCCATTCAACCTTTGCTTCCTCAAAATTGATTTGGTTAGCCTCTTATCTACCTTGTTGAAAGACTGCTTGCTTACTTGCTGGCTCTGTTTCCCTCCAATTTGTCCCCTGTGTATCCCAAGAGTAAAACAAAACCCAAGACTTGATCAGTGTTGAAAAACGCAATGCAACTGACTGCATACAATGTTCTTAATAATGTGCTTCCAGCTGACACAGGCAACACTGAAAAGAGGCTGTACCATTGACTTGCACTCTGCCCTCTCCCTACTGCCCAGCTCCTTCTCTGGAGTGTTATTATCTGCCCAATAACTACCCACTGTGTGTTTCTGCACCTATTTCTTTTCCTTCCTGAATGGGTTCTATATTTTATTGAACTTCACTGTGTTATTTTTCTCCCATTCTCCAATTTTTCAAGATGACTCTGGATCCTAATTCTCAAGTCTTTCACCCCCTGCCCCTGTTGTGCTGTCACACTCAAATGTTTTAGTGTGCTGTTTACATAAACCCTGAGAATATTGGGTGGAGCAGAACTCACATATAGCTCTTTAGACAATAATGAAGTTTCCTGAGTCAACCATTTATAATGAAAGATATTTGAATATTTGATGGGCCATCAGAGTGTTCATATTTTCCCACTGCAAGGCTTTTTATCATAATCTGATTTCTAAAACTTGCCTCCAACTACTACTTTTCTTCATTCATTATGAATTCTTCCTTCAGTGATTTCTCATGACCAAGTGTTTCCCCCTCTCTAAAACTGTAAGAATCAAGTGCAGTGACATAATCAGACTAGAGCTGTAATTCTGATGAGAGCTTCACACAGCACAAAACAAGGAATGCCCCCAAGTTAGTCATGAGGGAGACTAATTTATTGCATCCTCTGCCTTTTGCAGATGTTCTTGCAAAATTATTCCTTACATCCTAGCTCCCAATTAATTTTCCCTTTCTCTGGGAAAGGTCTAATCAGAAATCTCATCACTGAGACCAAAAAAATTAACAGCCCCAAGGAGATGAATTACCTTTTCACTCATAGCTGACCTCATACAGTGTTTGCAACTCTGCCCTTTCTAGCAGGAAGTTGAATTGACTGACTTCCAAAGACCCCGATCAGAAAACATTTCCACGATCCTGTGAAGTGGATAATTACTACTGACAGAAAGAGTTGTTCACAAATTTTCATGCAAACTTTTTTTTTTTATTAAATTAATTCCTTTAAAATCAGAAATCTTCCCTGAAGATTAATAATTCTTACTGTAATGTTGGGCATTTGCAAACTTTTCAGGAACTTTTTTACTTAAGAATTAAATACAGTTGTTTATCAACCCCCCTCATGTATCATACTAAATACTAAAAGATTTTAGTAAAAAAGAGGTTTTTATAAAAAAAAGTTTTAAAAACCTTTATTTAAAAATTTTTACAAAAACTCTCAGAAACTATTAAAAAGCAGTATGTAAAATTATTTAAGCAATGTAAAATGGGTATTTACCAAACTCTGAAACATAGAAGAATCGGCATTCTTAAATTTTTATTTTACAATATTTAAAATTACAATTTACAGTAATATTTTACAATATTACTGTTTTTTCAGTGGTGGTCCTGATTCTGGCCTGGTGATACTTTCATATTTTCTAAAAAACCTCATTAATTTAAGGCATTTTTTTTTTAAGCCTTAAAGATTCCTCCTTAACATGATCCTGGGCTCTGGTGCATCTCCTCCTCAAGATCCAGGGGGCAGTTTAACAAAGCCTATTCCTTGATTTTGCCCAGGCTTTGTGCCTTAGCCTGAATACGGTCTATCATTTGTATCTTCCTGACACGTCGCGAAGTGAAACAAGCCAGCTTCTCCTAGCAGAGTTTCTCCATGAGATTCTTTTTCATCTTACTCCGCACAGGCTGTTGGAAGCCCTGCCTTTATCCTGCATGTGTTTTCCAGATTACTTTTTCACTCCTTTGTTTCACAGCTATGTGAATCAGCTCAGATTTAGTTAAAAAAATAAAGCCACATCCAGGGTTCGTGTTGCGGCAAGGGGCAGGGAAACTTTTCCTGGAGGGTGGGGGGAGCAGGGAAGTTTAGACATTTGCCATTCATTGAAACCGCATTTCCTAGTGCTGCAGAGGAGACTGTAGGGGACTACGGGTCGTATAGCTGGTGCTTGGTGTGTTTTTCTAAAAGAAATATGAGCACCTTTACACTTAGCTGCAAATTGCTAGTGATTTACTTTGCTAGCTCAGTGACAACCTATACCCTACTCAAGGTGTAGATCTGAGAAGTGCCCTCTGGCTTTTCTTTCTTTGTGATTTTGCAGAGATATTGCTACTACACTAGCATTATTTTTTTACAATCCACTACCTTTGTATTTAAGAACAGAAAGCTTCCGAGGTGATCAAACAACTTATTTCTAGCCAACAACAGTATAGTATAGGCAAAGAGGAGAGGGGCAAAATGTCCTTTTCTGTGGTGAAAAGGAGAATGTTACCCTCTCCAGCCTTCCTAACAAACCTGAGGGAAGTAGAAATGCTCTTGGAACGAATGTTGGCAAAATGTATGCCTATGGGTTAGAGATGCAAACACTTCAATAGAGTGCAAGAAAATGTGCAGGTCAAAAAGGAAAGGATTCCCTTCCCCCCTCACTCTGCTTGGATATTTCTTCCAGGGATCTGAGAACTGCAGGATGACGTGGAAGGGAGTAATAAAACCCTTGGAGGCTCGGGGTGTTCCACAGCCTGGCCTCACTCACAGCAGCTCTAGACACTTAAAATTAAAAGTCCCAGGGAGGGAGTGAGTCATCTCCCGTCCCAGCTTCTCCCCTTTCAGGCAAAAGAGCCTGAAGATTTACTTTGCAAATGTCTCAATCTTGAAAGCTTTAGTCAAAAGGCAGCACGCATTTCTTTTCTGTTACTGAGGAACTGCAGCAAATAAACAAAACTCAGATCTTGAGCTCTAGCGATTTTCAGTCACAGTGTCAGGCTGTTTCACTACAGATTTGGTTTTCTGTGGGAAGAAAAAGAAAAGCCTTTGTTTTATTCCAGACTCCTCACTTTTCCCCCTTGTTTTGTGCTGTGTGGCTCTTAATTTGGAATTGTTGACTCTCTTCTTGTCCTGACCTTCACAAGGGACATACAGCATGCATACCATATAATTGGGAAGTGGTTTCAGGAAGCTGCCACGTCTGTAGGGCTGTAGCACACAAAAGGAGGCGGAGGTAACGGGAATACCTTCTACTTGACAAACTTGGAAATTCTGGTGCCACATCAGCAGGAGCATATCCCAGCACAGCACTCTTCAGCCACTGCAGAAGTGAAACGTGCACCATAGAAGCAATTCAAGGCACAAAGCTCTTCCCAAATGCCTTCTAATTTCTGCCCTTCTGCCCCTCACATCTCAGGCAGACTTGATAGGTGGTATTACACACTTCAAAGATCACTATTGGAAAGAAAGAATGTAAATCCATTTAGGAAACTAGGAACTTACTACCTCTGTATCCAAAATCCTCATCATCCACTTTGTGAATTAGAGAACAGAGGCACAGACAGAGGGTGTATCTACGCCACGTAGTACAATTCCACATACAAATAACTGAGCTGTCTCTGGAGTCAAAGCCTAACAGACACAACCACCCAATGTTGCTTCTACCCTAATAGGGAGCCACAGGTGCCCACACCTTCTGGTACTAGAATTAATTTGGGCATGTCTGGATGATGGTCTACTCCCATGTAGACCTAAGAGTCGTTCTTAGCCAGCTTTGGTACTGGTATGCTCACATTCTAAATACCCAATATCCATGAAAATTCAAGCTTTTTTTTAATCTGGAGGTCTGGATAGGGACTTTGAGCCACATGCATAAGATACCTTACCTTAGTTTGGGTCCACTGCGTAGTTTTTTTAATGGAGTGTGTCTAAGACCCTTCATTTACAAACACTAACGAGTATTTGCAGTTCTACGAGCTATGAAGAGCTGTTCCAGGAATAATTCATGACTGCATTAGCAAGGCCAAACAGTGACTACCTCTGTGGGTACTCTCCCTGTTGAGACAACAGCAGAAACACAGGCACCAGATTTGTTTGCATAGTCCCTAGTTGTAGCAAAGTATTAATTAAAGAAAACCTATTCTTCACGTGCCTTTTTACACCCATTTCACTGTATAGCTGGAGTTAAATTGGTGCAGTGATATAATGTGGGGTAACTATACTTTTATAAACTATCTGAGGTGTAGATTATTTGGTGCATAGTTAAAGCCATACAATGTTTTCTTCTAACATGCCTTGTGTTTTGGCACATATTTGGCCAAATGCTAGCCATTAGGACTGACATTAGGACAGCCATGTGCTGCCTCAGAATCCTTTCTGGAAGAGTTTTGTTAATGTTGTTCAGTTGTTCCTTAGACCCCATCATGCCAGTCATGAGGTCTCATACAGCATTTTGCTGCAGGTAGTCTCAGAAAATACTAGTGGGTGTTTACTCAACTGAGGCTCTTTGCAGACATGATGGGCCTGAGGACAGAGAACCTGCTATAGAACCTGCTAGAAAAGCCACTCTCCAAAGTATTGGAGCTGGCATCATATGCTGATTATTACAAAATGTTAAGATCCATACTTTATCTGAGATGCCAAAATATGCAGAAAAGAATAGGGACAGGATGACGCTTGAAAGTGATCACAAATTGCTTATGTTGGGAGCCTTAAGGAGAGACAAATACTAGAATTCAGAGAAGAATTAACTGGATACGTGAGTTTTTCCCAGAAGTCACGTTTTATACAGACAGAAGCAAGTTGATGTGGACATTTAAATGTGAACATTAAAGTATCCAAGTAATGCTTTTCAAATATTTTTGGAAAGTTCAAAGAAATCATTAAGACAAAACCAAAGATGATCATCTAGAAAATAAATGCAATTATGGACTTTCTTCAGCTGATGACTGATGTTCAGTCATCTCTTTTGCCCACCCTCAGTGCCCTACTGAATCATCTGAACAAAGTGTGGCGTGGGGAATAGACGCAGTATCCAGCTTTCTGGAAGGGAGAGAAAAGAACAGTTTACACATTATATGCTATAAACACGCAGCGATGGTCTGAAATCTGAAAATAAATGTGTGCACAGGGCCTTCTGATGTCTTAATCACTGTACAGGTATCCTGTGTATGTGCTGAAGACTGATACAAACTTAGCACTTGCACCTCCTAATGTCTACTGTATTGAAAAAATCAAAGAGGCATGAAGTGGCTGAAGTGTCATGGCAGGACAGCAGCTCTTTGCCATCCAACTCTATTACTTTAATACCCCCAACTCCAAAAGAGAACTTCAGGACTTAGATGCCAGGCTGGAGGAAATATTTATTTTTCTGAAACAACATCTGGCTCTTTAATGAACTCCACAGGTGGCTATGTTGGTGGTTTCTAGTCTCTTATGTGGTTAGAGCCCTGTATGGATAGCTTAAGAAGCCCATCATGTCAATGACTGGTTCATTCAGCCTGAACTATTTTCGTTGGACTTGGTGATACTGTGGGCTATGTATAACCTCACTAGAGCCTCTCCTGAAGTAGGTGCTTAAAAGCATCTACAGTTCAGACCGGAAAAAGGGGTGGTATATTTGTGTGCATAAAGTTTAGCACAGGCTACCATCTGACCAGTCTTTCGGAAACAATTTATACAATTTATATTATTTTTTGTCCTTAATATAGAGATAACATATATTATACACCTAAACTAAAAGAATATTTTAAGGTTAGAGTGTCAAGCACCCAAATACAAAAAAATGGAAGAATTAAAACTGCCTGTGGGAAAAATGTTCAGTCAAACAACCTAGTAAAAAATATACCTAATCCTCTTCTTATCAGAAGTATTTTTGGATACTTAACACAGCTCTCACCAGATTGTTGTAGACCGGCTGTAATTTTCTGTAGAAAACTGAAATTGGGATTCATTAGCGCAATATTGCCCCAGACCATTTTTAGTGCTTTCCTCATAATGGCCCATTGTTAGCAATGTGTTTGTTCACAGTTCCCAGTTTTCCCCACTGGAGACTTAAGAACATTTGCATACAAAAAGAAAAATATATAATCTTAGATTCCTATTGCTCTCCATCTTTTTACCTACTCAGTGCAGAAGGTAAAGGGCATTAAGAACTACACTGAGATAGCACAGATTGAAGAAACAGGTTTTTACTCCATGTCTGGTCCAATTTGGGCCAAATTGGTCAAAAAGTTCAGAGAGGCAGCTACTGGGAGATTTCATGCTGACAAACAACACCTGTGAAGTACACGTGCACCTGAGGAAAGCCTTGGACAGCCTCAGCTTCCGTGCTTGCCATCTGAGCTAAACAAGTTATCTGTCATGGAATCTACTACGTTGCAACATCTCCATGCAAAGAAAGATGCACAGGCAGATTTCAACAAGAATTCAGAGAGGACCAGCCCCTGAAAGCTCTTATTTTGCCTAAATAAAATCCATCAGTATAGGCCTGCTTTTTAAGGTTAAAATCTGCTTCATTTCCTATTAATTCAGACCTGTCTAGCACAAGTCCTGGCCGTAGGGTCAGGAGCCTGGTTGTCCTCTCAGCACCTCCTCCTCTGGGCCCAGTCCCAGTCGGTCGAGGGGAGAGGTGCATGCAATGCCAGGGTCATTACTGGAGCAGTAGCGGCAGGGCTGGGACACACTGATTTTCATGTTTGCCAAAAAAAGGAAGCCCTAGATGGGAGACACAATGAGCTCTGAGCCTTTGGAAGGTGGCGGAGTGGTCACACTTGCTCTGCTTTCCTTCAGGCATACTTTGTCTAAGGAGGCCTAAGCCTGGCTGCTGCTGATACCACAGTTCACCCTTAAGTTGCCAGGCTAAAATGTTTTCTTATGGTTTCTAGCTTGATCCTTTTCCCTCTAGTGTAAACTAGAAATAAAACCACGAACAGCAGCTTAAATATTTTTCTTTCTCTCCCTCTAAGGAAGAGAAAATAATAGCAGCGTGAGGACCAGCAAAAGAGAATAAAACCTTTTTTTATAAAAAAACACTTCAAGAAAGCAAGCTAGTTAGACTGAGGCAGACTGCAACATGGTCATTCTTTCCATAGGGTTTTGTTTATACATTGCAGTGTATCTCTCAGGCTGTGGCATTCCACTGGCTACAATTTCTAGGTTAATGAGAAAGGCCTTGCACAAATTCCAGCTCTAACATGTGACTTGTGCTTTTATGGCTGTGAAATGGAAGTGAGGGAGGGTCCCACGTTTATATTTACTCTTCTCAGCTGGAGGCTGTACAATGCCATTAATCCCTAAGGTGATGCCGCTTCTGCTTGTGACTGGGGAGACAAGTGTACTGAGAAGCAGCATGAATTTTTAGTTCTGTATGGATGGAGATTTGCCTGGAGTGAGCCCTCACCACTGCAGAAGATTCTTCATTCCAGTCTTTAGGTTTGCTTTGAAGGTGGAGTGCCACAGATGTTGTGAAGGGCTCAACCAATACAGCTGTATGAAGCTGCCAGCATTGAACTGCACTATCCTTGGGTTTGTAATTTCAAGTGACACATGCTAACTTTTTCATGCACACTTCCTCTTGTCATCCAGACACACTGATGTCTTCAGTGATCACTTGTGGATTGGTAAGGGAAATAATTTCTCCAAACACCATTTTCTTTAACTTATTTTTCATGTCAGTTTTAGAACAACTGATGACCAGCCAGAATGCAAGCTGAGAAAAAATATCAGTAACCATTTACACTGTCAAAATAAAATTAGTTCTTGCATTTTTGATTCTTTTTTCCAATTATTCCAAAATACTCGAGTAATTAGCAAGACGATATATAGGTGCAATGACTGGGCTTCTTTAGGACTTTCTGTACTTCTCACTGAAGTAGGATACTGAAGTCAACTGCATAAAAGAGATGGATGTGTGTAATGGGATGACACAGGTTCCATAACAAGAAGAAATACAGTGCAGTTTCACTAATGAGAGTACAGTTGCACAGTCCTGAATTTCACCAGAGCACAAAGGATGGTGTTTTTTCTTTCCAATGCAGGGTACCGCAGGAGTCTTTAGGGTGTGTGTTCATTTCTAGATCCCATCTGAGATATGGTATCTCAGCACATTTCTTTCACTGAGTAAGTTATGACCAATTTTTCTGGTAACAGAAACATCATCTCCCCCTTAGCCAACTAGCGTAAAATATTTTGAGGTATCAAGATATGATAACTCTCCTGGGTTCAAGCCTGGAAACTATCACAAACCGTCCAATCAAGCTTCTTTTACTGTCTTTTTTTTTCATAGAATCATAGAACGATCTGGGATGAAAGGGACCCCAAGGATCATAGAGTTCCAATCCCCCTGCCACAGGCAGGGCTACCAACCTCAAGGCCTGGATGTACACAAGGTTGCCCAGGGCCCCATCTGACCTGGCCTTGAACACCTCCAGGGATGGGGCATCCACCACCTCTCTGGGCAGCCTGTTCCAGCACCTCACCACTCTCTCTGTAAAAAACTTGCCCCTAATATCCAATCTAAACCTTCCCTCCTTTAGCTTTTTTTTCGTCCGCATTCAAATATAAATTAGAAAGGTTTGACAGTTTGTCTAATAACAGTTTCCAGAAAGCTAGGAATGGATGACAACAAGTAGAGCCAGGTGCTGGTAAGAGGGTCCATCAGGTTTCAGAGACTCAGCATATATGGAATTAGGTCAAAAGTCCTTCTAGGGACTTCAGTCAGAAGCACTAGAAGACAGAGGCCAGAGATGGAGCCACATTACGGGCCCAAAGTCTGTGCAAGGCATGAGTTACACACTGCACAGCACCTGAGTCCATCCAGGCAGCAGTGCCAGAAACAGGGCTGAAGACAGTACACCTACAGCTTAACTCAGGGAGGGTCTGATAGCCACAGGCCGAGCTGAAATGGGGCTCCTGGACAGTAATATTGGTCACCACTAAGACCTATTGGGAGTCTCAGTGTCCTGACAAATACCTTCTCTACAGGTGGTATCCTCTGAATTGGGGAGAATAGCATGGCAAACGGTACTGTTCAATACTTTTTCCATTTAAAAGTTGTGTTCTAGGTGTCTCCAGGTGCGTAACAGTATAGAGTGCTTCTGCTCACTTTATCTGCAAAAATCTATTGCCTGATATAATTTTCATCATTTTGATTAATTAGACACACTTACTATTGAAGTGCAGCAGGGCATTTTTGTTGGGAAGATACCCAATCTCTTTATCTTATTAGCTATTGCTTCCAACTGTCTAACAAGAACTGGGCATATAGAAATATCTCAGCTTTCTCACAACACACACTCGACATCACCTCTGCAGAATGGTACATTCTTCAGGTGATTTTTCTGAAATTCAGAAGCATTCCCCTTTTCCTTTGGAATAACTATGGAGAAATGAGTGCTCTTTTCTGATGCAAAACCAGGCTGCAAACCACCGATGTCACTGTAACACTCCCACAAGCACAGAGAGCCAACACAACTTCTTCACATTCCTGTGATCCACAAGAGAGATGGGACATACGTGGCAGACGGGCCCTGTGCTGGTACCCTGCCCAGGAAGCAAATTTCAACTTAAAAGATCAGTCAGTCAGTAACTTCAGAGGCTATAAATCTTGGTCTCAAGCTTAGTCATTCGACATCCCCAGCAGAACTGTTCTGTAATGGTGAGGAGAAAGAGAATAATGAACAAGCTGAGAGATATGCTGCTCAAGATTTTAGTATTAAAGCTGCGGAAGCCACTGTGGACTGTGAGGACTTACTCAGCGGGAAATGCAGCTATGGAAATTCTTGCAGTGGGAAAACTGGACTCTTTTTCCTCCTTCACTTCAGACTGCACAAGCGTCAGAGGAAAAAAAAATGAGGACCTCTGAATATTCCTAAATATTCTTCTTCTCGCTCTTTCAATTCAAGGGGTAAATGAAACTACACTCCTTCCTATTAGTGAAAAGTTCTTTTCTTTTGAAAAAAACACAGGAAATCTGATAGCATGTTAATAAATGGGCTAAACACCTACTCGAGTCACAGAGTTAAGGCAAGACACTGTTCAGTGATCTAGTCTTGATTTGTAAGTGAACAACAGGAGTGAACCTTCCATAGAAAAGAATCAAATGACATCCAAAGGCAGCCATTATGTTAGCTCTGGATTTTTTTGCAAGACCACTGCATCCCCAGCAATCTGTTTATTCCTATTGTGTTTTCTGTTTGATGTTAAGACGAAGTTCCTGGGGTAGAAGGCTGGAAAAGAAAATAGAGTCTCTTGCTACAAACTGTTAACGCACTCTTGCTTTGCTTTGCTCACTTTAAGTATTTTGCTTAGTTTGGCCCACTGCTCTGTTTTTTCTGGAAACCTCTGGTTTTTCTTTTGGTCTGCCTTCCAAAACCACAGTGCAATGAAAAAGAATTTTTACTACGCCGTGCCTCCGCTTCAAGGAATGCTCACTTTACATATCCCCATATACCCGCACCCTGCATTTTCAGGATCGTATTTATGCAAATAAAAAGCAATAATTATCCCATTGTGTTTTTATCTTTTTTTTTAAAAGCAAAGGACAGAAGTTTCAGCTAGTTAACAGGGAATGATCCAGCTGGCGTCTCTAATGGAAATGATTACCGCAGAAACATTTGCAATCACTTAAGCGTGGGCTCCCATGATGCTTAGCAGAAAAGGCTGAAAACAATTCAAAATAAATGTAGTGCCATCTCAACTGGGAAGGAGGAAATGAAAGATCATTTGCAACAAACAAAGGAAAAGCCTTTTTCACCATTTAGGGACCATCTAGCTACAAGATTTTAAAGTTATTTCATCAGTGCTGCTGCAAATACGTGGAAAATTAACACGTGTGGAGCCTATATATATTCTGCAGCTTAGCTACAGTCATCCACATCTGTTTCTGGTTTAAGTTATACCTCGTTCTGGCAGAGATTCAAAGAGCAGCAGTGGAAGTGAGTCTGGGTCTGGGACTTGACTGGGGTAAAAGGATGCAGCTCCGCTGAGAGAACTGCAGCTAAATCAGCAAATAATGTGGTGCTACATTTCTAGAGACATGAGTTTTTAGAGTTTTCCACTCTTTCACTCCCTCTGTGCCTGATCCTGTGCTCTTCTACACAGGAAAAGTAGAGTCCGTTCCTTAGCCATGGGCTGTGTAACTGTACATGAAGTTCTTTGTAATGCCCCAAAAGAGAGTTTGAACATGATTATATTCAGAAAACAGTTCATGTTCCTATCCAGTTGCTTTAATATTTGCATTTAAGAAGATTATTCATATATTTATAAGTAATAAGCTGAGGTCATAATGTGATGTGCATGTGCGTGCATGTTTGCTTGCACATACATATATGTGCGTGGTATGTATGTGAGAAAAGCATTTCATATAAAAATAACTCAAGAAGCAGCAAATTCCTGACTAAGCAACTTCTATACCAGAACAATCTATACTTTGCCAGTTACTTAGGTAACTTCCCATGCTACAACATGAATAAACTGAAAACTGGAGAAAATAATCTCTTAGGATGCTTTAGCATCTTATCTGCCAAGACTGAATTGGTTTTGTAGCTTTTTTTACCCCCATTCTTTGGGGTTTAGTGGTGCATTGCCTCCATTTCACATAATTTTATTCAGAATTAAGCTACGCATTGTTCTACTGTAAAACTTTTTTTGAGGTATCTAGGATTTTCTGTGAGAAGGAGTTTTCAAACAGCAAAAACTTATGGAAAGAAGGCTAATGCATGTACTCTTTTATAGCTTAAATATATAGCCAAACTTTTGCACATTTCCGTGTTCTATGTAGCCTGAAATATGCAAAACAAAGCTTCCCACCTAACTTCCATAAAGTAATTTCTAGTAGCAAAAATCTCAAATTTTCAAAGCCTCAGTGCTTCACAGCAGTTTTATTGAACTTATTCTCACAGTATGGTTACAAGAGAACCTGCTGATGTTTGCAATTAATCCTTGAGCAACTGAGGCATGGAGAAATGTTAGATCCACCAAAACTCTTAAAATTCAAGCTAAGCACTTGTATCCTAGACACTTGGAAAAAACTTGCCCAGGTGAATAAGCTCACAAGCATCCTTATGGTACCAGATTTTCTCCAAGGAAAAGTAATTTAGGATCCAGGGGTACAGCTACTAGACCTCTCACACACTCAGCTGATGTAAGAGACTCAGTCCCCACATTCTTCTTGTGTGGTACACAAGTGCATACCTGGGCACAAGTTAAGATGACCTTGTGTCTACAACCTGAACTAGTATTACCTTATTTCAAGGTATAGTCATTACAGTCTTAAAAATGCAGGAATACAGAACTCAGCTTGTGATATGGGATCATCAGCCAAATCCTGGGTTCTGGTATTCGCTTCAGCATTTGCTCATACATTTTGCATGCAAGAATGATGAAACAATATTAAAGATGTGCCATCATGCAGGAAGTTTTGGGCTAGAAACTGCAGTTCCACACAAGCTCCAAATTAAATAGAATGAGCTATACCTATTTTAGAAGAGAAGCAAGTTTTGGGGCAAAGCCCTATACCCCACATTTCCTACTAGTTGTATGTCTATATTATATCTATATTAACAAATACAATGAGCAAGGTCTATCGTTTGGGCCTGTGGGCAAGAGGCACAACAGCTCATACCCATATGGCTAAGGTCCTTCCCTTTCCTCAGTTCCCAGAAAAAGAGGGATGTCCCTTGCATATTGTCCATTAAGAACAGATCCTGACCTGTATTACCTTCAAACCATGCCTAGCTTTGTCTGGAGGATGCACTTGCTAAAACCATGAGGAGCCAGGGGGCATGCTAGTAGAGAAAGGGTATGGAGAGTTATGGACCAATGCTCGAGCCCACATCATGGCGTTGTGTGGTTTACATTTATTGACAGTCTTGGGCTTCTCCTTGATCAGGGAGGAAATAGGCAGATGCCCAATGATGCCTCGGAAAGCCGGAATCAAAACTCACTAGCCTGGGTGACTATTGAACAGGTATCCTTTATTGCAGCACCGGGCACACAGGGGATTGTTCCTCCAAATGTGCGCGCTGATTAAAGCCAAATTTCTCATATTTATACAGATTAACTACACAACTAAGAGGCAACGGCTGCAAGTTGGAGCACAGGAAGTTCCGCACCAACATGCGGAAGAACTTTTTCACAGTGAGGGTGACAGAGCACTGGAATAGGCTGCCCAGGGAGGTGGTGGAGTCTCCTTCTCTGGAGATATTCAAGACCTGTCTGGACACCTATCTGAGTGATATGTCCTAGGGAGCCTGCTTTGGCAGGGGGGTTGGACCCGATGATCTCTTGAGGTCCCTTCCAACCCCTACGATTCTATGATTCTATGATTCTATGATTCATTACTACTGAAATCCAAAACAAATAGATTCTTAAAATACATAAATAAGAGTTATATTAATTACCTCAAGTTACATCTACATCAATCTATTCAGCATTATTACATTTCATTGAATCACCAAGCTCTGTGAATGCTAGACATGGCTATGGACAGAAGTCCCTTCATGAATTAACAGAAATGTTATGTCCAAGGCCATGCAGAAAGGAACAGGAGGTCCAGCATCTCCAGATGGTGCCCTATCTGCTGAACATCTCTTCAAGCAGGATGTGCCAGTCAAATACAGATAGAAGTGTCAGGGATGAAAGGAGCTTTGTGAACTTCTCAGTCTCCTGAGATACCCTCCAGCCATCCAAGATTGTACAACACACCTGTTTACAGCTGCGTAGCATGGGAGTGAAAAGCATATGTCTAGTGGTTTTAATGTGTTTGAGACAGTAGAAAAATGGATTAAAGGTTTCTATGTGCTCACGGTGAATGAACCCCACAGCGAAGACTTTACGCACAAAACTCTTCCCTTCTGAAGTAAGGAATGCTAATGCCCCTAGTTTAGAGAGAGGATGTGACAGGTTTAAATGACCAAGGATATAAGATACACAGTAGTTGACCTTTCAAGACTAGATACATGCACCATCCATCATCTTCAAAGCCACACTGATACGTTTTTGCAGCTCAAACAGCTCCTAGGACAAGCATTAAGTTTGCAATCAATTAGTGCTATAGTGTGAAACTAAGCCCTTCCTTTATTATTTGGGATAGACACTATGGAATGAAGAGAAAACACGCTGCAACTCAGCCCAGCAGCAGCTGGCTCTTACATGGAAGAGCTGCAGCTTCTGGGAGGGGCTACAGCCAGCAATACAAATGAAGTGTAGGTCACAGAAACTCAGATATTTGAGGCAACTGTATAACTGTAGCAATCCTGGAATATAACCCACATCTAGACAGTTCCCTAAGTATAGGACAATCTTCCCTCTTCTCATATTTGTTATCTAAATGACTAATTGACTGGGGACTACCCAGAAAAATATAACAGGAATTGTTTCTGCTGGAATTCTGCCAGCTCTTGCAGTTAATTTAGACAAACATGTGAAAAGAGCATTTTCTTAATTCAAATAGGGTGGGATTTATCTGAGCAAATGAAGACCTAGTATAGCTGAGCTTACCACTTCCACAGTGGCCTCTCTACTATGTTCCCTTTGCAGGTAAGAACAAAAATGCATACTTTCATACTTTTCATCTCATCCCAAAGTAAGAGTCTAAAGTAGGATCTTTAGATCTCCTGTTTGCTCCATCTAAAGGAAGCTTGTAGGACTACTTCTAATATAGATAGCTATATTGCAGATTTCTAAAGCTGGGCAATCTAAAACTCAGGCTTAGTGCTTGCCTTATATCCATAGGAGGATGGACACTTGCATGGTAACAAGTGGAGCTCCTCAAGGGTCTGTGCTGAGACAGGTGCTGTTTAGTACCTTATTAATGATATTGACAGTGGGATTGAGTGCATCATCAGCAAATTTGCTGATGACATCAATCTGAGTGCTGAAGTTAATATGCCAGAGGGATGGGATGCCATCCAGAGGGACCTGGACAGGCTGGAGAAGTGGGCCCAGGTGAACCTCATGAGGTTCAACAAGGCCAAGTGCAGGGTCCTGCACCTGGGTCAGGACAATCCTGGTTATCCATACAGGTTAGGAGATGATGTGCTTGAAAGCAGCCATGAGGAAAAGGACTTGGGAGTACTNCCTGTTGGAGAGTGTCCAAAGGAGGACCACAAAAATGATCAAAGTGCTGGAGCACCTCTCCTATGAAGACAGGCTGAGAGAGTTGGGCTGGTTCACCTTGAAGAAGAGAAGCCTCTGGGGGGACCTTATAGCAGCCTTCCAATACCTGAAAGGTGCCTATAAGGAAGCTGGGGAACAACTGTTCATGAGGGCATGTAGAAGTAGGATGAGGGGTAATGGTTTTCAACTAGAAAAGGGGAAATTTAGGTTGGATATTAGGAAAAAAATCTTCAGTATGGAGGTGGTAGATCACTGGAACAGGTTGCCCAGAGAGGTAGTGGAGCCCCATCTCTGGAGACATTCAAGGTCAGGCTTGATGGGGCTCTGAGCAACCTGATCTAGTGAAGATGTCCCTGCTTACTGCATGGGGGGGTTGGACTAGACAGCCTTGAAAGGTCCCTTCCAACCTAGCACATTCTATGATTCTACAATCTCTACAAAGTATAGTTCTATCTAGTAGACTGTGCATTCTGTGATGAGGCAGTTCTCAGAGGTACCTAATTGCATAATGACTTTTGAAGCAAAAGTTTAGTTATACTCCAGGTGCACAGAGTAGTCTGAAGGCTTTCTAGCTCTATTTTTCAGCAACCCTTTTTAATCTGGCATTCTATATATCTGATAGTAAAATCACTGAAGAATAATGAGCTGAAGAGTAGAATAGATGTACTACTAAGGAAACAGTTGATTCATATCTGTAATAGAATTGGTGATTCTGTTCCAGCACTTGTTGTTTTATTTTTTTAGCAGTCCTGTCATCCTGCAGCAATTAATGGATGAGCCAGCTGCAGGAAAAGAGTTCAGGCACTGCCTAACTCCTGAGCACTGGGAGCCTAGGCATGACAGGGTGTTTTGTCGTACTTTTGTGGTTGCATTTTCACACTCACCATCAGCCAAGCTGCAGCAAACGGCAAAATCAGACCTATGGCAACCTGCTTAGCGAACTTGTAGACAAACTATAACCTGTCTCATTTTTGGATCGTCGCCTTGGTATGTGTTTGTTTGTTTTCAACTGACTTTCTGTGTGTCTAGGAAGAAGTCAAAAGAAGGAATGAAACCCCGTGAACACTGAGCAAGAGATTTTTCCTTAAAGAGAAGACCTTAATATAGATCAGTTTTGATTAATTTTAATATAAGGTGAGAGGAAGGTCGCAAATTCAGTACTAGATTTTGGATAGGTAAAATTAAATGAGCAAAGTTCACAAGCAGTGATGCCAACAAGAAAACCCAGACTATGATTTAATAATTTATTAGTCTGATTTTCATGGAATCATAGAATCACAGAACGGGTTGGGTTGGAAGGGACCTGAAAGATCATCTAGTTTCAAGCCCCTGCCATGTTCGGGGAAACCCTCCACTTGACTGGGTTGCCCAAAGCCCAGTCTAACCTGACTTTAAACATTTCCAGGGATGGGGCTTCTACAACCTCTCTGGGCAACCTGTGCCAGTGCCTCACCACCCTCATAGTAAAGAATTTCTTACTATCATCTAACCTAAACTTGCCCCCTTTCAGCTTGAAGCCATTGCCCCTTGTCTTATCACTACTGGTGAACAGTCCCACTCCCACTTTCCACTAGGACACCAGAGCCTTATCTTCTCCAGTCTGGACAAGCCCAGCTCTCTCAGCCTGTCTGCATAGATAGAGATGCTCCAGCCCCCTGATCATCTCTTTGGCCCTCTGGACTCACTCCCACAGCTCTATGTCTTTCCTGTACTGGGGACCCCAGAGCTGGATGCAAAATTAGGCAGTGTGGAAGGATGCAGGTTTACATGGTGAACTGATTGAAGCTGTCAGCTGCCAGCTGGAAAGGGACAGTTTTGCAGTCCAGCGTTTGTCTGACTGCTTTGTGAGGCTTACTAAACCGCCAGAGGAATAAGTACAAAATAAAAACCAGTGGGTTTCATCTGGTTTAGGGAACAGAGCTGGTTCACCAAAAAGTTAGAGGAGAGCTCAACCTGGCAAAAGTGGCATTGCATAGCCAGGACCACATGGGAATGGACTGCCTCTTTTGTCAGCCTTTGGGATTTCAGTCCAACTCAGTCTATCTGATGCAACTGTACCACAAGTAGGAACAGAATCAGGTACTTCAAATAGTAGGTTCTCTTTAAAATCCACTAAAGCTACCATACTTCACATTGTAAATGCACAGGTACAGATACCACAGGGAAAGAGGAGGACCACATAAAGAGAATATATAGGTACTACAGAAACAATAAGAGGCTCGTTTTCCCCTGCACACACACACACACAAAGATTGTAGTTTCTTTGAACTGGCTTGCAACAGAGACACTCTGTAAAGACTGGCTTACTAAAAGTAGTAAAGCTCATACCAGTTTTCCAAATAGCTTACATGGGCATCTGCAGATGAAAGTAGCAACATCATAGAATCATAGAAT
>VZTU01011431.1:670-24970 GCA_013400835.1 Zapornia atra
ACCATTTGTCACTAAGATGAAATTCCCATCCAAAAAATCCCAAGAGACAATCTTCCTCCCCTCAACCCCCTTCTTTTTTTCCCCTGACCTTTACAGAGGTAGCTTGAATGAAACAGATGAAGTAATTGCAAACCTTTCAGAAAGTAATAATAGAAACGTTAACAGCAATCTAGTTTATTCACACAAGTCTTTCCTCTAACTGTTGTCTAGGATGGCCTTGGATTATGTCCAACTAGAAGCTGAATTAAATACATTATTGGCGTCACTACATTACAAATAGTGTGGAAAAGATGTGCAGTTTCTGCCTTACATCCAGAACTAATTCAAACCAATTAAAAACCTTTTAATTATGGTTGAGCAAACCCTAACACATACAAGTAAGTGTCATGATTTGGTTTGGTCCCCTTCTCACCCCTCTGAAGTTCATTTAAATCTCAAAAAGATCTATTCTTCCCATAGTCTGTTTTTTGTGCCTAAGTGAAATGAAAAAAAAATTTTTAAAAAATCCACACAACAACCCGGAAACCCCCAAACCCACAGAAGCTATTTCCAAGACAAAGTCATCATTAACACACCAAGTGGTCTTTCTGACCATCTATTGTTGAGCTTTGGGGGCAGGATTAGAGTCAATGAGGTAAAGATACAAATGCAATCCCTAAACATATATGCACTTCAACCCAAATTGCATTTAGCCCAGAAACAAGCTGTATTGGTCTGGTGATTGGTTGGGGGGATGTGGGGAATTTTTTTTGTGTTGTGCCAGAACAGCTTTATGGTTTTATGCTAATTACTAGTTGATGTGCAAATTAGGACCACAAATCACAACACAAGACCCAGTTCTTTCCATACCTATGAACACTGTTCAGAAGGCAGTTTTATTTATAGTGGTACCCTTCTCTGCAAAGCAGCACAGCATCTAGAAGAGAGTTTTTAATGAAGCAGCAGCAGAGTCGGAAGCTTTTGGCTACACAGAGCAACATCTTGAAACCCCAGAGAATGCCTCCTTTTGGGATGGACTCTGAAAAAGGTAACTTTCCAACTAAGGAAAAAGGAGCATAACATTATCTTTAACTGAAATTATGATGATATGCTCAATTATATATACCACAAATCCCCACACATAGCCCCAGATGATAGAGATATTCATAAAGCTATTATGCCTAACTGGAAAAAAATAAATCTTATCTAACTTGTCTTTGCAAAATTAAAAATGTCATGGGGACAGCTATAAGTACTTCATACTACAGGAAAGTATGAATTGATATTTGAGAGTGATCAGAGTCATACAGGTGTTAAGGAAAAAATATTCATATCTCTCTCTCTCTGGAATAAAGAGAACTGGAAATTCTTAGAATTACCTACCAATTTTTGTAAGATGTAAATTTAAATATGTAGGTGGCGACTAGTTACATAATTGAAATGCAAGAACCAGATTCAATTCTTACTGATTACACAAAAGATCCCTGACTTCACCTGACTGTGGTGATGAATAAAAATAACTAAGATGATTTGGTCAAGGTTATTACAGAAAATATTAACATATTATAAAATCTGTACTTTGGCTAAATTGGCATATAATCTTGTAAATTTCTATTCTGTTTTTAAATCATTACAAAAATCAACTCATTCTATTCATTTAGTCTAGCTTTCAGGCCTCAGAGTCCCATTTTTAATAATCCATAGACAGATTAAGACTCATGGCCCAATATATGGATCCAAAAGGATTTGTTCTAACAATTTGATCCACTGAAAAGTAATCAAAATTATCTCATCTCTAATATTTAGTTGTGCAAACGACATGTCTTATATCCAGAGGCAATAAAGCACCCCTGAAACCTCTAGGGAACAGTAACAAGAACAGCATGTTAAGGCACCCACCTACTTGTGTCAGTCATGACTGTCTGCACTACAAAAAAAGCTTGAACACCTACGTTTCCTTGCTAAATTGTCAAAGATTGCCCTGTTAATATTTTATTTTGAATTAAAATATTGTATTAGAAATGTGTCACTTAATGCAGTTAAACTTCATGCTTAAGGACAGGTAGAAATGTTCTATTTACATCTATTACAGTAAAGACCAGTAGTTAATGTCATAGGATATAATCAAAATACATGTTCATGCTTTCTCCCTGTTGGAAATTATGAAGGATAATTGTACTGTCCTGGATCAACCTGTGTTCTGGTATGCCATCTGCGTATTACAAGTATCAACTATTCACCTGATGCCTGGTAGAACCCAACCCACACAACCATCATTAGAAATGGAGAACTGACTTTTCAAGCTTCTTGAACTTGTAGCTCTGCTGCTGTCAGGGACTAGAAGCACTTTTAGTGGCCAACTGCACAGAAGAGTTGCAAAATACAGATCTTATTAGAAAGCAACATATTAAAAATTATGAGCAGCGAGAAAAGTTTTAGAGTTTATGATTGTAATATATTGCACCTGATCTCAAAACAAACCTCAGTAGAATGAGTTAGACTCCAACAGCGAAAAAGAATTCCAGCACACAACCCATTCATACAAACGTGTCTGACCTAAAGGTCACATTACCACTGTAAATTGACTACCAATTACAGTTCTGATGATCATTAACTTGTTCAAATACTTTAGCGATTGAAAGCTAAAGAGTCGAAGTGGTCAGGGTTGAGTGCTCAAACACAGCAGAGAAAAGGAAAGTATTATTCTGACTCTATCTACAAGAACACTCTAACCTCCCCCTTCTTGTATTGTTCTATCTCATCCTACCATTACACTTGATAGGACTTCTCTTTGGAATTGTTTTGCTTCACAGTGTGTTTGGTGTTAAGAGCAGCATGTATTTTTTTACTTGGAGCAATGAAGCAAAAATAGGACTCAAGTTATGAAAAGATAAAGATGTACTATGTATTCCCAAAACTGGGCCCTGGAGAACACCACTTGTGACCAGACACAAAACTGCATGAAACTCCTTTCTCCATAATTCTTTATGCCTGGCCATCTAGCCACTTTTTGTACCCAGAGAAGAATATGCTCATCCAAGCCGTGAGCAGCCAGTTTCTCCAGGAGAATGCTGTGAGAAACACTGTCAAAGACTTTATTGAAGTGCAGGTAAACAACATCCTCAGCCTCTCCCCCCTATACTAAGTGGCTCACTTTGTCATAGAAGATCAGGATAGTCAAACAGGATCTGTCTTTCATAAACCCATGACAATTGGCCCAGTCAAGGATCTGTATAGGGGGATTGAGTGCACCCTCAGTAACTTTGAAGGTGACAAGTTGGGTGGCAGAAGCCTCTACAGAGGGATCTGAACAGGATGGATTGATGGGCTGAGGCTGACTGTATGAGGTTCAACAAGGCTCAGTGTCAGGTCCTTGGGTCACAACCACATGCAATGCTACATGCTTGGGGAAGAGTGGCTGGAAAGCTGCCTTGTGGCAAAGGACCTGGGAGTGTTGGTTGACAGGCAGCTGAACAAGAGCCAGCAGCGTGCCCAGATGGCCAAAAAGGCCAACAGCATCCTGGCTTGTATCAGAAAGTGTCAGCAGGAGTAGGGAAGTGATCATATCCCTCTACTCAGCACTGGTGAAGCCACACCTCGTGTACTGTGTTCTGTTTTGGGCCACTCACCACAAGAAGGACATTGAGGTGCTGGAGCATGTCCAAAGAGCAAGGATGAGGGGTCTATAGCACAAGTCTTATGAGGAGCAGCTGAGGGAACTGGGGTTATTTAGCCTGGAGAACAGGAGGCTGAGGGGAGACCTTATTGCTCTCTACAACTACCTGTAGTGAGTTGGGTTCTGGTCTCTCCTCCCAAAGAAAAAGCAACAGGACAAGAGGAAATGACCTCAAGATGCAGCAGGGAAGGTTTAGATTATATATAATCCCCGTAGAAAATTCCAGCAGATTTCTGCCTGACTTCAACTGTTACACCTCTACAAGCAGATGATTTTTTTTTTCCCCAGACAGTTATTTACTTTCATAACTGAAACTTAAAGTGGACCCAGTGGTGTAACAGGGACTCAGGTGCAACCAAATAGACTACTGCAGCTTAGTTTCATGGGATAGCATTACTCTTCTATTCACCACAAGTGAGAACACATGTGGAGCACTCAGTCCAGTTTTGAGCTCCCGAGTATAAGACTGACAGTGAGTCCAGCACAGGGCGGCCACGATAATGGGGGCCTGGAGCACAGGACATACAAATACAGGCCAAGAGAGCTGAGCTTCTCCAGCATTCAGAAAATAATTGTTAAGGAGGCAATCTTACTGCCGGTTTCAGCTATGTAAAGGCAGGTTGCATGAATGCTTATTTTAGAGGTGCAAAGTTAAAATGAAATATGAGAACAGACCAAGGTTAAACCAATGATATTCTAATCCTGAAAATTAGGAAAAAACTTTCAACAGTGAAACAGGTCTCCCAGAGATGTCATGCCATCTCCAGCCCTGGATATGTTAAAAACACAGGTCTGCTGTGTGACCCTAAGCAAGCTAATCTAAATTTGAAAATTGATCTAATTTCAAAGTTGGCATTG
This sequence comes from Zapornia atra, assembly GCA_013400835.1. Classification (NCBI taxonomy): domain Eukaryota; kingdom Metazoa; phylum Chordata; class Aves; order Gruiformes; family Rallidae; genus Zapornia; species Zapornia atra. Next base: position 5,184 of record VZTU01011431.1, read on the forward strand.
CTTTAAGCAATGGGTGAGGCCAACCACATGACAAGGGTTCTTCCACACCAATTATCCTCCAATTCTGTTCAATTTAAATGTTTTGATTTGTTACAAATGCTACAGCCATTCAGTGGATGTACTCATAGACCCTATTATCTACGGAGCTTTATGTTATGCAAAACCTCATACATGCAGAAAAAAAAAATAATCAAAAAGACAATCCCCAAACTGTACCCATTCACAGAAGCTTTGTGGGAGATCTACTTTTTCTTCTCTCACTGGCTTTTAAGTAATATAAAAGCCAAGGAGATCATTGTGACCATTACATGGTTGAGCAGTGACACTACACTGTCAATGTTTGCCTGCATCTTGTTGGCTCTTTTCCTTTGTTTTAAACTGTCACACTGTTTTCCAGACATTTCTGAAAGGAAACCTAGTAGTTAAGTATTGATTCTTCTAGGACTGTTTCTTGTCAGGCTTAAGGAATCGCTCTGCAAATACCCTGGGCACTTGGATTACTGACTTTGGCATTGAGCTATGCTGTTTGCATTTGTCAGGATTTTATCCCTGCCTAGAAAAACTCTTCTCATCAAAAGTGCTGTGTTAAAAATGAAAAGTTCTGACATCCCTGACATCTAACAAAAAAAAAAAAACCCAAAGATTTTCTCTACAAGTTCCTGATGAATTCTACTCCTGATCCCAGGAAAGATCAATATGGCTAGGAAACACACACAGCACCTTTCACCCTACAGAGGTAGCTAGAATGCCAACCAAAGTTTTCCTCTACTAGCATTCAATGATCACCTCCAATTTTGAAAATGTGAGAAAGGTCAGAACATGATGATTTATATTTCTCACATCCAAATTTGAGGACTGCCCCACCTTCTCGTTAACACCACACAGAATTGCAAACATTATCTTTTTAGTTAAAGACAGCATAAAAAGAGTAGTAAGGCAGTGAACAGAATATCCAGAGCTTTATCCTCCAAGCAAACAATACATTGACAAACTACAGAGTTTGAAGTATGCTCATCAAGTATTGCAGACATGTAATTCCTTGTCTAGAAAAGTCAGAGTCAGCAACAAAAGCGACTTGGAATAAAAAGAAAGAAGAAAGCATTCTGATTAGGAGTTATGTACAAACAGGAATGATCAAAAGGAGGCGGAGGAGTTGTGTATAATGTGATCAGGATGGTACAATCAAAGACTGAAAATAGATTCTTCAGTAAATGAAAGTGAAATCAAGAGGTTTTAAAGCATTATGTAAGTAGCCAGGCATTGCCACCTGATCTTGAAAGTCCTGCTTCTGCACATTTAATATTGTTGAAAAGAAAAATTAAATTTACTTTTGCAAATAATACTGACATTGAAAATTATTATTTTACTTCAAAATCCGAGCTGATACAGATCAGAAATATCAAAATGCTCTAAATAACACACCAATTTAATGTAAAAATAGTATTTAAAAATATATCACAATCAATTTGGTGATGTTTTAAAAAATCTTCTGTAATTTTGCTGACTACAAGGAATCCACATGGGAAGTACATCCCTGGTGCTGCCCAGGAAAGTTCTTGCCCTTTCTGGTTTTGCATTTCAGTCACTAAACCAAGTAACTAAACTTTCCCCCGCCTCTAGTACTTAAGCTCACAATTACGTTCTGAACGTCTTGTCAAAAGCCGATTGTTTTCCACAAAATGTGCTGCAATCATTTTGCCTGTTACAAAGATCTATATGGCTTACATCAAAGTGCATCCTTTTCTCAACATTCTCAAAAGCTGCAAACAGTCTTAGGCTATATCACTATCAGGTAATCTCAGAAATGTATATTGGACTTGAAAGCACTTTGATTTAAAGAAGCCTTTAAAACATCCTGACATCATCACTACAAACGCAATGTTCCATCCCAGGAACATCTGAACACTGTTTCTAAAACAAAACACACACACAAAAAAAAAAATTAAAAGGAATATGATTCAACCAAATAGTGGATAATGATGCTGTTTTCATTAAACCATGTTTATTCATGAGGACATTTTTCATTCCTGTATTTCACTTCAGATGACAGTCTTTCCCACATTCATTTAAACTCCTGACATAGAATGGACATACTAGGCAGTGCTACTCTAACTTCTACTATTAATATTTTTATATTTACATTTCTGCAGATCTAAAAAGCATGAAATAGTTTAAGAAACATCAAGTAGTACAAGGAGCAAAATTGAGGTTTCCCAATCTTTAAAACTCCATCCTCACCATTCCTAAGTACTAGCACTTCAAAATATGCACTCACATAACCAAACCAATACAATGAAAGCCAAAACAATCCAACAAAACAACGTAGTCATTACCATCTACCTAGTAGCTGTGAAGCATCCTCTTCAGATGAGGTAGAAGCATGAAAGGGCAGTGGAGCCCTCATGACATCTTACAAAGATACCTAGCAACTCGAACTCCACCCAAGGAGGCAGAGAGGAAGCCCTACAGCCCGCATTGGGTGACAAAGGACAAGAGTCTTCTGACAGCAGTATGGCTCAATTAGGTCAGCCTGCCTTGCATATAGCAGGGAAGTTGAGAAGCTGAAAGGCAGCAATCACCCATTTCTCTGGAAGGTCAGATGTGAGTCAACAATAGGTACAATTCAATCACAGGGGACTGATGAACTATAAATGAACACAGTGGAAAATACTTCAAGAAAGGGCTACTTTGGATAATGCAAGAACAAAACTCCAAGGGATGTTTCCCTGCAGAAATTTCCTGAAATAATGCCAAATTTTTAAGTTATCTCTAAGAAGCTAAGGCCTTCCACCCTGCAGTAAGATACTTTCTGTTGAGAGCATTTTAACTTCATGTGTCACGTGGAAACAGCATCAGGAGATAATCAGCTTAATCACCTTAAATGCCCTTTGAAGAACCACCAAAAGAAAATTAAATTCAAGCCTAGGGAATTATTCTTCTTTACTCAGCAAACAAATTTTAGGTACCTTGCCACAATAACACTAACTCAGGTTATAAATACTCAATTCACTGAGATTCACAGAGGGTAATTTATTGATCAAAGAATCATCTGCATCAGCCAGCTGGGAATACTCAGGTAGGAATTAGTCAATCCCTCTTCCTGTAACTGTGGAACTAGTTATGTCATTGAGAACTACTGAATACCCTAGTGTTTAGAGTCGTTACTAGAGACAGATCATTTCCAGGCTCTAGCCACAGATTTGTAGGAATGCTTAAGTATTTTTAAAAAAACTGAGGTACTCCTCTCTTAGGAAGAGCTTCTAATCAATAAAATGAAGGCACTCTTTCTCACTCCATGTCAACAATGACTACAATGACTTGATTATCCCAAGAAATATAAAGGCTTCAAAAAGAGGTATTTAAAAATTCCCATTGCAGAATACTTCCAGCTAAGTGGTTGAGACATCTAGCTCTACAGCCATGTCTACGTCTACCCATGGTTCCATAACCAAGGAATGCTTTAATCCAAATAAAATGGAATAGTAACTCTTCCATCATTCATATTTTCTGCAGCATTAGATATTTTTGGTGGTTCTATGTGAAGTAATCTGTGGTTAACTAATGCAGAGATTGCAACTATGCTGGCTAAAAGGCTATGTTTAGCTAGTAAAGCTGTCTAGTATATAGGAGATGAGGTGGGTATATCACCAAATGTTTAGCACTTTAATGCATAGCCAATACTGGCCTCAATATTTAAGTAGCAAGGTAATTTCTCCAGGGGAAGTCTAGGTGGTTGGAGTTAACAGATGTCAGCTGAGTTTGAAGTTTACGTTTTGGTTTTAAGAGGCTGAAGTAGCAAGTATGAACCTTTTGTTGATCTACACCTTGCACTAATTCCTTTCCTGGGTTAGACCCCAAGCCAGAAGACAGAAGGTGGGAGCATGTGAGAAGATACAGGGCACAAAATCAGGCAGATGATCAAAAGATCAGGAGAGAGACGGTTTTACATAGGATGTCATGTTCCAAATTCACCACCCCCTCTAATCATCATTCCCTGGACAGGAGACTGATCAAGCAAGACCAGGAAGAGCAAGGCACCTCACCAGACAATAGCCATTACTAACAACATGGCTCAGGCAGGGACATGCACTGAAATGAAATCCCAAATGCAGGGGAAAGTTCCAAGCTTCTCCCAGCCCTTTGAAATACAAGCCAGCTGTGCACACTGGGGTAAGATTAAGATCTTTCTATCCCTTTCCAGCCACTGCTGCACTCCTTTGTTATTCCTGATCTAATAATTCATCAGACTTGACAAGCAATCAATGAAACAAACAGTAAAAATGAAATGCAAAAAAACCTGAAGACATCTACCAAACCTCTGATTTTTCAAACAGTTCTCATTTTAATTCATAGTTAGTCAATCATTATTGACTGTGAAATACTCCAGTAAACCAAAAGATTACTTATTATCAACCGTGATACTTTTAACACCTACTCATTCACATGATATGCTTTTATCATTCCATCATTCTCAGGTTCCCATACACCATATCTGCCCAGTGTTTAACGTACAGGCTCCCTCCAACTCATGGTAGAAGTAGAATTTTTGACACAGTTCAAGGTCACTCAAGTTCTCCTGCCAGTCATACTTGTTTTAATGAAAACTTGGTAACAAACAGTATGAAAATAAAGGTGGAAGAAAAAGACTTGGCATACATATTACCTCGACTTACAGGAGTCCTAGAAAGAGAGTGTGAGAAATGCAGCGTTTGGGAATAATGGAAGTGTATCCAAGACAGAAGATCTACAGAAGGCTGCAGGGGAACCTCATTGCAGCCTTCCAGTACCTGAAGGGAGCATATAAACAGGAGCGGAATCAACTTTTTAGAAGGGTAGACAATTGCAGGACAAGGGGAAATGTACTAAAGCTAAAAGAGGGAAGGTTTAGATTGGATATTAGGGGGAAGTTCTTTACAGAGAGAGTGGTGAGTTGCTGGAACAGGCTGCCCAGAGAGGTGGTGGATGCTTGGAGGTGTTCAAGGCCAGGTTGCTTTGGGCCCTGGGCAACCTTGTCTAGATCATGCCTGAAGGATGGTGGCTCTGTGGCAGGGGGGATGGAACTCTGTGATCCTTGGGGTCCCCTTCCAACTCAGATGATTCTATGATTCTATGAAACTCTAAATAAATTTCTGATGGGTTTCCTTCTTTTTTTTTCCTCTCCTATTAAATTCCATCCCTTGCCAAAAACTCAGAACAAAAACTACAAACCATTTACTTGCTCAATTTTTACACGAGAACTCCTGAGCTAGCAGTGTAGATATCTTTCTGGTTAATGAAATGAACTTCTGAGTATGATTCAAAGTACTCTAGAAGGTGTCCCTGCTTACTGCGGGGCAGTTGGACTAGTTTATGGGTCCCTTCCAAACTAACACATTCTATGATTCTGAAGTGCAACAGGCCAAACAAATTGGAATTTAAAATGAGTCTCCACTGAAAATCAAGGAAGTCCAGAGAACTCCCACATAGTGCTGCAATTATAGCTAATTTATCTGAAGTCAAGCATGGTGAATCCCATGACTTTGACATACATTCATCTGGGAGAGAGAATCATAGCTAAATATCAGCTAATATTATATATATATACACACTTACTTCATTAATTCTGATTGTTGTTTTCGTTTCCCAGTCATTATTCTACATCTTCTAGAGACAAAGTTTATTTACAAAAGTATGCTGAATGAAAAAATGCAATAACTACTTGAAAAGCAGATGAATTAGGCACTAGATTTTATGTTAAAAATCCATTAGCATCTATTAATTCACATCCTGCACTTTGTCATGTGTAATATTCATAAATATGACATGCATAAATAATCATTGCAGGTATATCAGCATCAAAAAACATGTCATAATAAAGAGTACCAAAATGAGTAAATTTACAGTTGAGAAATTTGTGTATTTTTTTCAAAGAAGGTGGAAAAGGAAGGAAAATTATAATAAACTGCATAATATTTTGAAATTGAATGACTACCTTCCATCTTCAAACCAAAAACCAGAGGCCTGAAACATTTTCTTCCCCTCCTTACAATTCTTTATTTTTCTTGTATAGAGATGAAATCTCTTCTTTAGTAAAGATGAGCAAAACCTGTGAATTTCCTGTGCAAAAATTTCATGGTCAGAAACACCTCACTAGGGATTCTTGATATGGTATTACTGTGGACTTTTGAATAGAGAAAAATATATTCATTTCAGAAAACCATCTGTTTTCATATGATAAACCTTATTTTCTCCATGGAGCTGGAATTGGAAACTCAACTCTGGTGAATTATTTTATAAATACTGCAGTAGTAAGTGATGTGAGGGTTGCAGTTGCTTGAGGTTTCGTTATATATCATCTCTGCTTAACATTTTAGCTTTTTTTTTTGCCATTAAGCAAAAGGAAGTGGGAAAATGAGTATATTTCCAAGTGTGAATATCTCCCAGGACTTCCAGAAGTAGAATTGTTAACACATCTGTGTATGACTGAGTACCATAAAAAAACCACAAACCCGTAACTTTTATAAAGTGGTGGGTGCAGCTTTTTCTGCCCTTCAAGTATATTTTAAATGAAAGTATTCACTGAAAGGAAAAATTACACTCAGTTAAAATATCTTCACAAAAAACCCCACCATATAGCACTTGTGGTGTTATTCTAAGCTGAATCAGCTTTTGGCTAGCTAAGAACATACTGTCTTCTCACTGAAACTGCAATTCTGTACATTCATCTATTAATCACATTTTCTGTAGATAAACCCAAATCATTTCACTTACTAGGAAAATAAAGTTCCTGGTAAAGACGAGGTCACATAAGAATGCCTTGAAAGAACAAGTAAAACCAAGGGCACCTTCGACAGTGAAGGTAGAATGGAATTACCTAAATTGAAAAATTAGTGTGGGACTGAGATTTCCTGCTATAGGTGAAGATAAATACATTCAATTCTTTCAGAGTATCTAAATTCTCTCTGGTTTACTGTTCAGCCTAAAGTAAAATGTTATTCCTTATAAGCTTTGTGTTATTTGCTATCACCAGACAGATGATAGGAGAAGAAATTTTATTTATTTTAAGACTTTTTGTCAATGCATAATCTTCCTTCTATTTCATTATTATCATCAATAAATAATTTTTTCCAGTAGAAAATTTACTGTTTTGATAGAAGCAGAATCACTATGAATAGAATATAGTCAGTAAATATAACCATTAATGTGCAGTTGCACGACTATATTTCAAAAAAATGCAAATGTTTCAAGTAAAAGATACAAAATAGGTCATAAAGGTTTGGGAAGTTGATGATTAAACCCGGTTTGAAAGCAATTTGTTCTAGAAATGGTACTTAAACACATCTGAATGGCAACAGTTGCATTTATTACACTTGCTGTTCATTGGTAAATCTCACTTTTAGATACAAGTGCTTTATGGATACTTCTGAAAGGTACCCAAGCTTTTAATATCTTATCGAGGACATCTTTTGTTATCAGGATGCCACATAATTTCTACAGGTTGCCTAAAATGCAAAAGATTTAATGTTACCGATGCAGAAACTGTTTTGTTTTCTTCTAAAAAAAAAAAAAGTTAAAAAGAAAGAGCATAGCATTTCTACTAAACCAAGTAGCAACTCCTCCAGAACTTGTAAAGCATTTCAAGAACATTGCATTCTTGGAAAAAATAATTGCAGAGAAGCATATAACTGCACTGCATAAAGAAACAAATGCCTTGCCTTCGAACAGTGGGGAACTCCAGCAGCAAGGCAAGAATTTGTTCATAGGCTTTCTTTGATCCAAACCACCTTGCTAAAGCCAACCAAACCTATCTGTAGCACCAGAGAGACTATTTGCCCGATCCATAGGTGCTTCGATAGCTGTAGTGTCTGGTACATATACACTGCATTCTCGCGTGGCAGTACTGCAAGAGGTGTTAGAAACTGCAAATAACTGAGGACGTTAATTAAACTGTTTATACCTTTGAGATGGTTCTGAGCACTCTCGTAGATTTATGTACACAGAAAACAACCCATACTTGGTAAACTAAGCCAGCAATGACCTGTTTCTCCAAGGTGTGGTGGGTTGGTTCGGGGAGAGGGGTTCTGATTATTTGGTCTGTTTTGGGTTTTTTTGTTTTGCTTTTGCTCATTCTCAGCTGTAAGCAGCTCTCTGGGTTAGGCAGATTTTCTTTGGTAGGTCTACAAAGATTTCTCTACTGCAGTAAGAGGTACTGGGCAAGGATTCTGTAAATATTTTCTGTTTCCTTCTGCTCCTTCTGTCAGTCATATGTTATGACAAGAACCATTTAATTAGAAGTGTATGTGGTTCAATAATGGTTTAAATGTTTGACTTTTGATCTTGCAGGGATTAGTCTTAAGCAAAGCCAGCATCCTTTTCCAGTTTGCAACCATTTGCATCCATCTTTTTCATGCTGCTTTTCGTTTTAAGAAGTTATTTCTCTAGACAGATGTAATTCAGTAAGACTTTCTCAGCTGGAAGAGAGAGAAATTAGGTGTCCCTGCCAAATTCTAATGGGAAATTATATTCTACTTATTTAATGCTCCTTCTCTAGTGTACATTAGTATGCTAGAATCTACAGTTAGTCTACACCACCTACAGTTAGTCTAGAAACTACAGTGTTATTCCCCCTTCCTCATGATCTGCTGTGCTACTTGGTATTAAATAGCTCTTCTTGTAAATTGCAAAGTATTTTCCAGAGAAAATATGTAGCAAACAAAGCACATAAGTTGCAGGACTATCTGGACTTAGCAAGGTATTTGCTTAACATTAATTTCTATCATTTGGGATGCACAAAGGTGCTAAAAGCTGCAATTACCAAAGGACGCTCATTGTTAAAATGTCTTTCACTGAGCCAAGGTCACATTTCTTTTTTCATTTTAACAACTCAGTGTATGAACTGTTGTAAAGCCAACTCCCTTGCTTTTCATTTTGATACTCTAGATATGGATGTAGGTTCATGAGTTCTTTTTCTGTCACAAATATATTTTGAAAGAACAAAAATATATGGCTGTTTGAGAGCCTCCATTTTCAAAGGCATTATTATCCATCGCATTGAGAGAACTGCTTCCTCGTACACTTTTCAAAACACAGAAGATCCAAGCAATTTCTGTGAATAAAATGTCATTATTTTCTCCTCATTATTTGAGAATTATTCTCAAATAGTATTTGAGATACCTTCTCAGACAATTTAATGTCTGACATTTCCTTTCCTGCAGTGTCTTTCAGATCTGCACCAAAGAGATGTGTTTGGATAACATACCTTGACATTAACCTCTGATGGGCAATTTATTAAACGTGTTTGCTAAGAAGGTTTGCTATGAAGGAATAATTGCAATTGTGTGTTACTGTGTATCTTATTTTCATACTTAGCAAACAAGATTAGAATACATTAATTATTTTCCTTGTCCTGGTCATGAGATCTTTGACACTCAGGGGTTCTGCAAACTTTCCATCATTAAATTTCATGCATATGCCTTTCTGTGCAGCTCCAGTGGCAGGTAAAGTTCATCAGGAAGTTATTTGAATGCCTAAATTCATTCAAACACTATTCACTGATAAACAAGGTATTATTGTTTATGTTCTTTAAGCTACAGAATAGCAGATTTTTTAAAAAAAAATCTAGCCGAAGTAAATTCTGTAGAAAGTTGTCTAGAACAGAACAAGTTATCATAAATAAGGACAGAGATTGTACTTTATCACCCAGCCATTAATTAGAATTGCATTTCTCTGCCCCCAACGGGAAAATAATTTATGGACTTAGTTGCAGATAGTTCTGTGCAAGAGGTCATCCAAATTTTCAATCACAGGGCTACAGATGTGTAACCTGCCTCACCAATTTGGAAAGCTCCACTCTGTTCACCATGCAGTGACTATAGGACTGAAAAAGTTATGAAAAGACAAACAGGAAAACTGCAGATCACTCATCTAATTATATGCTTTGAGTCTCTCCCTTTTCTTTGGTGTCCCATGCCCCCTTCCAATTAATGCTGTTCTTACAAGAGTAGTTCTGTGATTTTGTTTTAATCCAAAATCCCTCCCTGCCTCCACAAAGTGCATCACAACAAAAAAATGCAGTTCTTGCCAGTGGTCACACCTTAGTTTTAGGTAAAACGTCTTCTGGTGAATGCCAAGATATCATAAATAATATGTGGAAAAAAAATGACAAAGCATTAAACCCATGGATTGTTGACAGCTACATGGTATTTTTCTTTTCAGATTTAGTTTGACACTCGTAATGGAATGAAACTGTGTCAGGGGAAGTTCAGACAGGACTTTATAGAAAGGCTCTTCACTGAGAGGGCAGTCAGTGTCTGGAACAGGCTCCCCAACAAAGTGATCACAACACCAAGCCTACCAGAGTTGGACTCGACAATCTTTGCAGGTCCCTTCCAACCTGAGATATTAAATGATCCTCATAGTAAAAACTTCTAAAAGTTACACAGCATTTTCTACTAGTGGATGCGTCTGACAACTTTGCTGAAGAGATGTACCATTTTGTTATTATGTCTTTAGTTTCTTAATTGGCTCAGAGGTTCAATCCAACTCGTGTAAAATTCTACTTTACCGAGTTATTCCTTTGGATCATTCTGAGAAAATTCATGCATTTCAAACTTCTTTTAAAAAAACTGGCCAATTGATCAAAATATCTGGGCAATCCTCCACATTCTTATAACTCCACATTCTTTATAACTTTCATTACTCATTTATTGGTTTACATTGTAAATTCAATCAATTCTAAATCCTCTGGTCTATTTTATGATGTTTGAGAGTTAAGCAAAAGAACAACAAGGTTTCTCCACTGACAGAGATCTGTACTAGTTAAACTGAGTTGATCATGCAGTATTCATTGACCACTTCACTGTTCTTGCATTTACTGACTACTTATTCCTGCATGATTCAATAATATAATTTCTGTCATATAAACAGTATGACTCATTTAAAACACAGCCACACAACAAATAGGGAAGCATCTCATTATCTGATTGTGCAAAAAGGAGTGAAGCTAGTCTTTTGACAGAAAAAATCTCCAAGAGCCAATCATTATCTAGCCAGACCATAGAAAAGTTTCAGACTAAAATATTAATTTGGAAATTTTTCATAACAGAAATAACATAAACTTATAGACAGAAGTTATGTGCATGTAAATATCATAATACAAAGAAGCTTACACTATAATATAGGCAACTATAATTTAAATAACAAAATATATAATGACTTAAGACAGTGCACTACCAAATGGATCTTCTCAATAGCTCTAGAATATGTATATTTAGAAAAGAGACTTATTCTACCTACAGTTTTGAACTTTTATATATTTGTTTTCACCTTAGTAGTAGAATTCTACATAGCAGACACTACAAGAATATCTTCAGTACGACTGGTGTCCACAATCTCTCAGCACCTAACTTGATTTACAGGTCAGTAATAACTATAGTTAGAAAAAAGATAGATTATCAGTAGATAATCATTATATGCATTCAGATATGTGTTCATAATAAATATTTTTTTACCGAGAATCTCTTCCCAAACCAAAATTGCTAGGATTATTTGTCTTAATCCTGTAATCCTGGGTTATACAAGCATCCTGAAAACAAAATAAAAAAGAGAAGAATTGACTCTCCTTATATAATAACTAAACTTGAATTCCAGAAAGATACCTTCCCCTTACAAATTTAGGGAAAACACATTGCTGTTCTATGTGTTCCAATTTGGGTTTGATAATAAAATATGAAAAAGAAAGGGAAATAACAAACAAAGCTTAAGCTTGTTGGGTTTTCCTCTATGTCCACAAGACAGCTGCAACAAGATGTTTGCTGTCCTATAATTTCATTAACCATGTTAATGTAGCTGCAACAGACACAACAAGCCAGTATCTCTATTATAAAGCAAATACAAGATAAGAAACAGAATCAATTTTACTTCTTTTAGACATCTATAATAAGAACTTAATTCTACCAGCATGTCATGTACTAACATAATGAGAAAAAGAAAACACATGCAAAGAACTTCTAACCATGTTATCATAGAATCATAGTATCACAGAATCTTTAAGGTTGGAAAAGACCTCTAAGATTATCAAGTCCAACCATCCATCAATCCAACACTACTGTATTTACTAAACCATGTTCTATAGTGACACATCTATGTGTTTTTTGAATGCCGCAAGGGATGGTGATTCCACCACCTCTCTGGGCAGCCTTGTCCAATGCTTGACAACCCTTGCGATGAAGAAATTTTTCCTAAAATCCAATTTATATTTTTAATTTTTATCTCTCTTTTTTTATTTTTCTTTTTTTTAATAATAACGCATGGAACTTAGAATTGCATCCAGATAACTTGAGTTCTGCTCTCCCACTGGTGTCTGATACATTCACTGCATTAATGACAGCTAAAAACTTTAATCGGTAAAAAAAAAGTCCAGAATCTGTAACAACAGGATTGCACACACATAAATCATAGCTACAATCAGGACACCATCATACAAGAGTAAGATAAGACCTCCACAGGGTTTGATAAAAGCAGGCCTATATATTGATAACCAAAAAATCCCAGAGTTTCAGATTGCAATGCAGTTTGTGAAATATGTGTGGAACCCTTCAAAAATTACAGGAACTGAGTATCTGATGGTACTAATTTTTCAGCGTAAGCAAGGCTGTTTTCAGTAGTGAATGACTCTGAATGCTGATACTGAAGGTATCAGGTGACTCCCTGGTAAACATGATTCTTCATTGCAAAAAACAATGCTCATTTGCCATTAAAGAAATGTTTGAATCAGCACCTAACAGCCTCAATTTATCTAACCATCCTGAAAGTGAAAAGCATCAGGCTAAGCATGGTGTCAATTAAATTACTGCCAGTGTAGTTGAGTAAGTGTGGACAATGTAGTATGTCACCTACAGAAGCATCAAGCAAATGGCAGCAAAGTCCCTGGTATCTTTTCCTCTCCAACCAATAAACCACCACCAGATTACATCAGGAACAGCAAGATAAGAACCACCACCAGATTACACCAGGAACAGCAAGATAAGAACATTTAAATGAACCATGAAGTTGATGGAAGTTAGGTTTTTTCTTTTTTAATGAGATAAGACATTGCTTTAGGAAGAAAAAACCCGAAAAAAACCCCAAACCAACGAAGAACCAAACTGCAAACAGTGATTCAGAACTGTGCCAAAAAGAGAAACCTAAATGGCAAAAAAGCAGTATCCTGTCTCCAGTGTTTATTGCAGAGTAAAACACTTGCAAGTGACAACAAATATTGTAATTTTAATTGTAGTGCACTATGCTTACTTGAGTAAAATCTGAGGAAATCGGTATTTTTTGATAGTTTTCTTTTGGTTTAGGTCCTGCAATGAGGAAGCACTGTATAAACAAGACTGAAGCATAGGCATGAGTGGAAGAAATTTGTCAAGGCCAAGGAAGCATGCAGTAGAAGAACTACAGAGGTCAAGAACATCACAAAGTCATTATAGTTAGACATGTCATCACTAGGGGATTTTCAGGAATCTCTGGGGATCACAGGAAATATCTGTGAAGAAAACATCCAGAACTGTGTCAAAACAAAGCCGTCTACCCGGTTTGATCTTAGCAACCACTTTTTACAAGAACCGTAAGCAACAAGGGGGTCCTGACTATCTTGCAATTGAAAATAACTGTTACAAAGTACATTTATATCACAAACTTTTGTGATACATTCTGACATTTCAAATCACGATTTGCAGTTCACAAGAGAGGGGTGAAAAGGATTTTCAGCCTGTCAAACTAAATAAATCCTGTATCAGAGTCATCCTTGATTCATAGAGTCCAGTAACAAGGTTCTCAAAAAGTTGCAATACCACATAAATGGGCACAGATTTGACAAGTGCATTATCATATTATGAGAATGTAATGAGTACATACCATAAAGTTCCTGGTGGCAACATCTGTGGATCACTGTCCTGGGTCAAAGAGGTTTAATACACATCACACAGTATCAGGAACTTACATCTTTGTATTGACATGTGCACACCACAAAATGCATCAGTGTGAATAGCAGAAAGATTGCTCTGTGCTCATATCTTTCTGTAGAAGACTTTAATCAGTGTTTGTCCCAAATCCTCACTCAGAAAAAAAAGGCATTTCTACACATTACTAAGATATAGTATGGTTTCTTTGTGTGCCTTTCCTTTCACAACAAAAACATAAGAAAGGTCGTGTAATGTTACTACACAATTTTTACACAACTTTTATTTCTCATAGACTTTGTAACTAAATATCATTTCAGTTCCTTAGCTGAAGGTACTGGCCAGTTTTACAGAAATATTAGCTCACAAATAAAGAATCACTTTAAAAAAATACAACAAAAAGTAGGCTAGATTGTAAGTTATTTATATTCTTCATAAACTATTAATAGCTTTGAATCATAAAACCCCTCAATTGCTTATTTTTGCTAGGAAAAATGTATCTATATTACTGTCTTAGGTAAAGGATCCAAACAAAGTAAATGTATTAGAGACAGACAGATTTGATACTCACAAACACAGAATATACAGTAACACAAGTACAAATGAAATGAGATCACAATCACGATCCAACCCTATACATTTAACAAGGAAAAAAGGAAATAAAGAAAAGTTCCTTGGTTTTGAGGCCTTTTCCGGCTTAAAGTGACATATGGCATCATCCACATACGTATTCTGTTTACCAGGTTACAAAACCCCCTGGGGTCCCTTCAGGGCTACTCTAGACTTCTAAAAACTCAGATCAGATCCACAAAGTACCTCGACCTGATGTGGCTGGATTTTTGGCACAAGATCCACTTGTCTAAAGCAAAGCTTCTCATTCCCAGTACTGAGACACTATATGCAGGGTCAGCAGACACAGCTAACTTGTAGGATGAGATCCACTCCTGTCTGGAGACGTACCTGGAGGCCTTGTCAAAGGCCCTGGAACACATCAAGCCATATAAATACTTGCTGAATCCCACCTCAGATGTCTTATTTCCCACTCCTGATAATAGAGCTCCTTCATAACTGCCTAATCCATACCCAGCCGGAATAACCAGGCTATAAACATTTGCCTGGCCTCTACTGGAATATCAAGTGAGATAAAATGGCAATAAAATCTTTCAAAACCTGCTCCTCTCTGAATACTCAAAGCACCAACCTCTATCATCACCAAGATTTTCAACCCTCTCCGCCCTTCAAATGTACCCATAGGTTTTTTATCTACAAAGCAGAGCCAGCTGCACTTGGGGGGAAGGAGGCACACCCAGATGCCTGCAAAGCAGAGCTGCTGGTCACAAGGCTGCCATTAGGGTGACCTCTCATCATTCAAAACCAGTGAGTCTTTCTTAAAAATCAGTATATCTTTGGGACAGCACTCCAACATGCAGATCTTAGCAGAAGGATATTTCTGCTTGGCCCAGACACTTGCATTCCAGAGAGGAAAGGATTGCAGAGAAACCCTCTGCTTAGTACTTCCTACAAACTGGCCCCAGGAGCCTCCCTTCACAGGACTCCATCCTTGCAGCATACAAACTACTTGAGTCTAAACTTTGGAATTTATTCCCAAGGAAAGAGAACTTGAAAATTGGGTATTGCAGTGCTGATGTTGGTTTATCTCTGTTTTAAGGTATAAAAATCGACTTGTAACATATTCTTACCAGGGAATATGCAATATTATTCCTTATTCACATAGAACAGAGAATTCTATAGAATATAGAGAATTCTATATTCATATATCATTCCTTTGATTAGCATGATCTCAAGTACCTGCAGGACTTTAAAAAAAACTAAAACAGTAATACATTTTGTGTGTCTGCAAATTTGGCTGATACTCCAAGGACTGAAATGGTGACCACCAGAGAAAAGCAGGAGTTTTGCAGAAAATAATCATAGAAATTAGGCTAGGAATCTAAAACCATGACAGACTCATCCTACAAGGGACCACTGCTCTATCATGTAAGAAAGGATGCTCCTTCCATATTCTAGCATTCTAAAAACAACCTCTCTCAGAAGGACAGCAGCTATCCAATAACTGGCAGTCATAATTATTCAGAGTGGTTCTCTCTCACTGCCCCAAGACTATTTTATTTTTCATGAGTACACTCACACATTCTCCTCTGCACCAGTGTCTTCATTCCTACTGCCTATATTAGCTGCCCTATTCCACTACTGTTTTGTATGCACCGTGTCCTGCTTCCATCGATGTTCAGTCTTGCACTTTCATGTCAGTGCGTTTTAATCTGCTATTCTTCAAAAGCCATTAGGAACAGATGGTGTCCCTGTATGAATGTTCATTCAAGCTGCCATGATGGTGTCTGTTTAGTACTGGACAAATTGTTTTGTTAGCAAAGTTTTTGGTTTGACATTGGCAGTCACATTAATTAGGGTGCCAAGCTTTCACAATGCATTTTGTTAATACCTTGTATCAAGATTTTTTTTCAATATTGCTAAATAGTTCTGCATTTCAGGGCTTACACACGCCCCTTAACCTTTAGCCTGTCCAGTCAGGATCTCCAATTGCTCTGCCCTACATAAAGTAATAATGAAAAGAAGTTTCTAGGATGCTGAGAATTATGTGTTAACAGATTAAAAAATGAACAGGATGAAGATTTTTGCTTGCTGTCAATAATTTAGCTCCTTTTGAACCTAAGAATCAGAATTATTGTTATTTTTCCAAAGATAAATAATGCAGTTAACTCTAAAAAAATTTATTTCTCCAGCCAGTAAACACAACTTCACCTTCCCATGTTTCAGCAAGTTACCTTAGTCATCTTCCAAGCTGATAAGTGCAAAGGGACAAGTATGTGTTTGGGCTGGATTCCAGTGACTACAGGTTTCTCTTTGCTGGCCCCGGGCACTCACAGGTAACTGCCCAGTAGAAGAGACTAAGCTCAGGGGTGTGGGGTTTAGGATGGCTGATTCTGGCTTTGTTTGGTTTTGGGTTTGGTTTCTGAATATGGATATCAATATACTTTAAAAATCCAACAGAATAACTGCAGTGAATCTCATCAAATATTGCATCAGTCACTCATTAAAATGAGGCGTCTGCATCTACATACTGTAAACGTTATACTGATGCACAGATTTTTTTCAGTATAACACATTGCAGAAGCATGGTGTGCACATAATGATATCATGCATCTTTTAAATTAAAATTTACATCAATTCTATACAGCTCAAATGAAATAATCTGCACAATTCCAAACCTGTTCATCAGTGCTTATCTGTCCAGATTTCCTAAAGACTCTTTGGCAAAAACGTAATAGTATATGATTTTTAAAGGAACAATCATGATCCATTGCAGTAATTTCATCTATTCTAGTTATGGAAATTGAAATGGTTGGAAAAGCTAAGGAAAGAGACATGTGAGAGAGTACCATGCAACTGCCCTCAGGGCAGTGTAGCCTCTGCGGGACAGCTCAGCATACAGCAGGAGCTCAGCAGCCCTTCCCATGGCACTGCCTCTGAGACCTCTGGCTCTACCCTTGCAAGCAGACTAGTGCAGCACTTCTCTGGGAGGGAGATCCGGGATTTCTAACACAATGCTGTTTCTTAATGTGAGCATCTGGGTGGTTTGATCCATTTGAGACAATTTTCAGGACTTGAGTGCTTTCAGCCCTCCTGTGGACCCCTGCTCTTTTGTCTATAACCAAAGGGCAGGAAAGAAAGGACCTAACATTTCTGATTGCTCTTTGACCTAGAAGATATTTCTGTGCTTCTCTTTCATTCATTCGTGGTAGCCTTCATGATTCATTTGTGAGTGATATCCAGACTGGTTAGTTGCTACTGCAGAACGCTGCAGTACTCTTTCTGGAAACAAAATCATTCATTTAAGAAAACGCATCACTTTATTGTGAGATACAAGGTCATTGTTCTGCGTAAAGTGTTCCAGATTACCGATGTCATAAATGTTTGTATGTATGTCCTTCAAACAGAGAAACTATAGTAAAAGAATACAGTGCATACTTTTCATCAGCCATATCATTTTTGTCTGACAGTTGGTGTATTTATTTTAACTGTCAAATTACGATTTCTGTCAAAACATATTGCCTTCCTCCTATCACCATATGCCAGGCTAAATCTTCACATTCTCACTTGGATGTCATGACTGCTTCAGCATTTTCTTCTGCATATTTCTCAAGTGTAGAACAATCTTTGAAGTAATGCATTCCTCTCCTAATACAATAACAAGAAGCAAAGTATCTGATATTGTCATTAATTTCCACACCAACTATTCAGTGACATTACGACTATCACAGGGAATGGTCTGTTTGCCTATAATTAAATGCCATAAATCTACCTGTACCTGCTGTATAGGACAGGATTTAAAGAGTGTAAGAGGAAGAAGTACCACGTAATTAAATGGGGAGTTTAAGTCCCATTTTTAAAATCTAACATAAAAATATGGCAGCCTGTGTCTCATGGAATTGCAGAGTCACAGAACAGTCAGGGTTGGAAGGGACCTCTGAATATCATCTAGTCCAACCCCTTGGCTAAGGCAGGATAAATATGGTAGGTTTGGAAAAATAACAAAAATCTACATTTTAAAAAAAACACATTTAAAAATCCTTCCTAAAACTCAAGAGAGAGTCAGGACCCATTTGAAAAGAAACAGTTTACCAGATTTTTATTTTTTTCTTAATTACCCAAACCCAAAGCAATCGGAGAAAAAAAAAATCCTGATTGACAGTTTACTGATATATAATTAGCTTGGTCTGTGCTCTGGAGTCCACAACTGTGGTGTCAGCTATCCCAAATTTGGGAATGCCCAAGAAACCCTACTCCAGCCTGTCTTCAGGTTGGAAACTTCAGAGTTTGGGAATCCCACTTTGCATCAGCATATACTTGAGTATCTGTCCATGAGGATACAGTTTAGAAGAGCTAGCACAAAATTTTAGCATACGCTTCTCAGAGGAAACTTGTCCCCAGAGTCTATGAATACAGAATTCATACATGCTCATACCTAGCAAGAGCATGATGCAGTTCAAGCCCTGTTTGGGGTTCCAACGTTAGACAGTATATACAAACTGCCAACAGTGAATGCAGCTGATCTGCCTGGCTTGGAAATGTAGTAGACAAGGAGGACTCAGACCGATATCATGCTGCCATGGTACTGTAATAAGCAATTAAACTACTACAGCTGTTCACCTCATAGCTGAAGCTGCCTTCATCAACTCTTCAAGCATTCAAAGGAGTCTGCCTGTTCAGATGCTTAAGGAAAGAAAACCACAAACTGCTTAAGTTTCCTTATCTCCTTTGCATCATTCTTTATCAAAAGAGACATCATACATATGCAGCATGGTCTTAAGATTCTTTAGATATATTATAAAAAAAAGTTTTGCCCCTATATAAAGTTAATATGATAAATAAATAGCATGGTTTCAACCTTGCACTTGAACCTTCATAGTAGAGGTAAACACTACGTATTAATAAAATACAGCAGTAATGGAATTCCCTGTCTTTAGGTTTTTTGGCCTTTAAATGATGATGAAAAAGTTCTGAAAAGTAGCTAGCTTGTATAAAATCCTACATCCCCAGTCTTCTTCAGAGACCATCCCTGCTAAGTTTCTCACTAACAATAGCTTTATATTGAAGGTTTTGCTTTTAAGACAACTCTCAAAATCGTAAACCAGGCATAACCGCAAACTGTAAAATTCACACGACAAGGAAGCTAATAGATTAAGGTGTCAAAAATAAAATAATCTATTTACTTTAAAAGATAGCTGGAGTAAAGAAAAATTCAATAGATAAAGTTGATCCAAGCCTCTGAAGGAGCTCACAAAAAAAAAAAAAAAAGAGGCTGGGTAAATCAATAAAAGGGAA